>BPLR01008816.1:0-91914 GCA_021605095.1 Caerostris extrusa | reverse complement strand
AATAGGTGACTTGCCCATATATATATATATAAAGAATTAAAAAGAAAGGAGACATATAATGTTTTGAAGTAATCGAAACAAATCGAGAAATGTGTTTGTTTATTCATATTTTATTTATTATTCTTTCATTTTATATCTAATATATAAACATATAAAAACAAATAAAAATAATTAAGAAGCAGAGTTGAAGAAAAGGTTCGAGATAAATACAAGTAAACAGAAAAGAATTAATCTAAAAAATAAAAAAGAAGTACAAAGTAAGGAGACAAATGATTGCGAAAACGCATTGGGTAAAATAAGGCACTAATACAACGTCTTGGGCAAGAAGGCATATTTACGGTAAGCAAAACTAAATAAATGTTCATATCCGGGTTTATAATAAAATAATGGTCCTATCATTATTTAATAGAGTGATTGATGACTCTTTTATGGGTGTCTTTAATGGCATGATGCAGTACATTTAATGAATGATGAATTAATTTAATGGATGATGCAGCATAATAATGATGTGTATTCAGAGGAAACCATTTTTCTTCGCATACTATAATTTTAAACAAGTTGACATTGTTTAAAATAATTTCTGCAGTTAAATATTACGTTACAGGGGCTTGATGGCGGCTATCACTCTGGAGCTCGACTCTCTATATGTTGATTTCATTCCCCTTATTTTTATTTTTTTATTTTTCTTTTTGCTTTCACTTCATTTTACTGAGCAAGAAAAGCGCATTTCTCTTATCGTTACCACTCCGAAGGAACCATCCAAGATAAAAGGTGTGTGGAGGCAAAGCGCCATGACAAAATGATGCTCAATAATGTCAAATTGTCTGTCTGGCTCTCGGTATCTCAGATTTCCTATTCGAATTCCGTTTGGCGCCATGGATGTTTTGTAGTGGTTTCGCTAGACCCGCTTACAAATCATAGGTCCCGGTCTATGATAAGATGCGTAGAGGCGTTGCGGAGGATAGTGTTATTCGCGTCCAAAGTGGTATCGTCTTCAGCAAGCTACATTGTGCCCTGGGTAGTGCTAAATGAGTAACAGTGGTGCAGTCACTTGCTTAATGGCAAAATTATAAACTGTCTAAGTATGAGCCAGATGGATTAGAAAAAAAATATTATGTTTTAAATAAACCTCGCGTTAATAACCACCACTGTAATCTACCACTAGAGAATTAATGATGTATAAGAGACACGAAAAGAAATGCGACCTTTTAGCTTCTTTAGGGAAAATAAAAAGAAATATTAATATACGGTATTTCGTTTAGGTACAATAATAATTTTTTATGAATGCTTGAGTCTGCACACTTACGAATTACATTTACTCAGTTGGGTGCACTAACACAGATTTAACATTATTACGCGACTACAAAAAGAATTTGCTTCTCTAGAGAACTGCTGGATCTGCAAGATACACTGTCATCAAAAGAGCAGAATATTTAAAGATATATATCTGGGTTCATGATAAAATAATGTTGGTATCTATTATTTGAGTGGAATTTCGATGTATCCTTAAAGGATGACGCAGCATAATTTAAAAATAAACATTCCTAAGTAAATATCTCTTAAATTTACGGAATATTAGTAGAAATAATACAGATGTTTCATTATTGTTATTAAATCGTATGGATTCCTGCATATATCAACATTGAGGGCAACGAATGCACTGACCTCTTTATGCCAAAGATGTCCTGGGCAGTGATGTCCTGGGTTAATCATTGCATTCGTACCATCACACTTGCAGATGCTAACGCAGTTGCCAAAAAGCCGACTCATTCCTCATAACTGAAGCCACTCATCTCGGACTTCAACTGCCCTAGGAAGTGGACGTCATTTATTAGCAGACTCAGAACTAATCATTACAGAGGGATGAAGATTCTCCCAGACAAGACCAGGGAATACATCCCTTGCAGAAATTGCCTAACGCTTTCCTAACACCTAAGCACATTCTGGAGTGAACTTGGCACCTCCCCTCATTTTAGGAGCAGGGGTATGGTGCCAATCGAGGACTAGAATTAAGAAGTCGTGTATAGTGAAGCGGCGCCATTACTAGCGGCCGCTATCGTGAAGACTTTGACTTGATCTAACTTTATTAATAACTATTTTAATCCATGGACACGATAACAACAAGAACATTATTATTCGATTACAAATATTAGTCGCTGCTCTAGAAAGGAGAGACTACTGCTTTGGCAAAAGAAGCAGTAGTTCAATAGTTTAAAAAACAAATTTTTAATGCACATATCTACGTCTTATAAACATGAATATATATGCATTTAGTGGTATCATTATTTAGTGAAATTTCGATGCTGCATCTTTTTAACGGAGCGATGCTTCTTAATTAATCATAAAAATGCTGAAACAAAAAAATATTCTTAATTTTATTGAAGACAGAACGTACTAACACAGATTTATCATTACTACGCGACTACAAATGCAAATCGTTTATAATAAAAAAATGGGCCTGAATGGCCGAGTGGCGCGCTCTGGCGCTCGATACCTGGTTTCCGGCTCGAGTCCCGGTGGTGCCATGGTTATTTGTAGTGGTTCGGAATCACTTTAAAGTAGGACCCGGTCTAATAGGATCGTACGTTTTGGGCATTGTTACTCCGCGTCCGTAGCTTATCTTCAAGTTACACGCGCCCCTGGAGTAATGCAAAGTGAATACGTCTGTGCAGCACTTTCCTTAAGGCATCCAAGACGTCCATGTCTGTGTTTGCCAGCTGCATTAGAAAGAAAAACAATAAAAAAAAACCATCATTATTTAGTTAAATTTCGATGTATCTGTAATGGATGATGCAGCATAATTTAAAAATAAACATTCTAATATTTCAAAGTAAATATTTCTTTTAGTTTTATTGAAGTCTGTGTGTACCAAGAGCTAACACATTTATCTAATTACTAACAATTAAGATCATCAAAAACCAAACATCTGGGTTTATTATAAAAATCAATATTTATTTTATAATAACATAATCTTATTTATAATTATTTACTGTAATTTGATGTATCTTCAATAGATGATGCAACATAATTTAAAAATAAACAATTTCAAATGAAATATTTATTAATTTTATTGTAGTCTCATGCGACTGTAAAAGTAATCGATGCTTTAGAACAGGGGTCTCCAAACTTTTCGGTCGCGGGCCAAAAATTGAAAAAAAAAAAAAAAAGGTTGGGGGCCAAGAAAAATGTTGCTAAATTTTAAAAACAATAAATGTATTGCAATTTAAATATGTTAATGAGCAGAATGAAATCGAGATTTCATTTTTAAAATTCATTATAAAAGGTTCGAAGTGAGAACCTCACTATAAGGAATCGCAAATGTTCATCTGCCAGTCTACTTCTGAAATAATTCTTTCCAAGATTCATAGTTGAAAACACTTGTTCACATATATCAGATAAAGCAAACACAGCACTGATTTTCTGGCCGTCAGATATTGAATTTGGGGAAACCTACTTTCGATATTGATTTGTAAAACTCTAACTTTGGCATATTTAGAAACAACTGCTTGAGATGATTGTTAGAATTTAACTCAATTAATTCAACTTGCAAATCCTTTCAAACCCGAAAGCTGTCTATTCCCGTCCACTCTAGGTTTTGCAGAACAAAAATTAAGTAAAAAGAAATGTATGAATATATATTTCTTTTAATTTACTCGGACAGCAAATTAAAATTCTATCCGCGGGCCGGATAGAATCTTCCGGCGGGCCGTAGTTTGGACCCCTGCTTTAGAAAACTACTGTTGCGAAAGCTCGCATTTATGACGACGATTTTCCAGAATGACGTAGAACCTTGGTTGCTTAGATAACACTCTTTTATCTCCTGCTTTCGAGTGATTAGAAGTTTCTTAAGCTTTAAGCCCATTGATTCATCGCAGTTACGATAAAAAAGCTGTATATATCTGAGTTTTTAATAAAATAATGGTGGTACCGTTTGTAAACTATTTGTTATTATAAAAGACAACACAGATAGCGCCACGAACAAGAGATGTAACTCCATATAAGGATGTTGTCTTGTACGGGGATTCCAATATTGTTATATAAAAAAAAATTTCCATGAAACATCACTGAAATTGTATATTAAAGAACTAGTAATGTAATATTATTTGAAACGTGTGACAATTTTTTTTTTTTTTCATTTTAAGCGGAGAAACTAAAATAATTGTGAAACACGAGCATAACATGTTTCTTATAAACTATTATATTTCCTACATAATTGTTTGTGTAAGATTATTTTCATATAAGAAACTTAGAACTACTTCTTGAGATCGACAACATACGATTATTAAATTACTAATTCTTAGAGACTAACTAAATAGTCGCTTTTAATGAGATTTGTATATTTACTAAAGAAAACCAACATTGCTGCAAATTATTATATATATATACCTCGTAATTAATAAAATAGTAGTGATAGCAGGACTTCCTCTCTGGAAGAAATCACAACATTACTGAGAGGCTGTATTTTTTATTTAAAGATGTATTTCATTATTTAAAGATGCATGTAATTATTTAATAAACGAAGTAATTTTAAATCTTAATGAAAGCATGTACAAATTGCATTTTTATAACAGACAATCCCTGAGTTTTAAGGAGTTTTATATTTTCGACAATCTATTATGTGGAAACTAAACTGTCGTTTTAGAATACGAATCCTTTACTTGTTATTAGTGTATAAAAGTGAAAAAAAAAGTAGGAATTGACTTTAAATTTTTTGTTTTATATTACTTGTTTTTATTCTGAGTTATAAACCATCATATTCAGAAATTAAAAATAATTGTTTTTGTGTATAGCAACACGAATTAATTATCAGAATTAATTACGAAAAATATAATAATAAATATTTATTATAAACTATGAAAAATTATAAATGATATACTTTTAATAATATTATCCACAAAAAAATTAATTGCTTTTCAAAGATGCCATTAATTTAAGAATTATATAAAAATTATTTTTCTGTTTAAAATGTATTTTAAATTCAAGCAAACGATTTAAAAAGTCTTATTTCTTTTAATATATCATTTTTATTTCGAGAAAACAATTTTTATTTTTATTCCGAGTTGTAAACAACCAAATTCAGTAATTAAAAAATAATTGTTTTAATTACGAAAAAATATAGCAACTAACTGCCATAAACATAGGTTTGCTATAAGCTAAGTACTAATTATGATTATAACATGAAAAACGATACTACAGACGATTTGAAAAGAGATAAGAATTTTTAATAAATGAAGATTTAATAACTTATTTTTGTTCTAATGCTTTTAGAGCTATATGTAAGATGATTTTATAGTTATATGTTCCAAAATATTAAAATTAATTAAATTCTGACATAAGAAACTCGAAAAATTTTTATTTTATTATTTTTTTTTTTTTGCATAATTACACAGAATAACCATGCGTAATCATAATGAATTCTACGTAATACAATTTTTCTAATCTATATTTTTATTCAAAAATAGTTTAATGTTTTAAGCCGATTTGGATATAAATTTTTTTTATCCTTTAAAAATATTGTATATTGTTGGTATAGATATAGATTTGTTCTTTAATAAAATTGTCTATCTTTATTTTATGATTCTCGTGATTTCATTTTCAATCAATTTCTAATTAAAAAGTTGAATATTCAATCTAATGTAAAAAGGGCGTGGTGTTGTATCAATATGAGCAATATTTTTATTAAGAGAAAATTTTTTATAGATATTATATAATTTGTGTATTATGCTATATTATGTGTGCGTCCCTTGGTGTTTGTTGGTCTCTGCACCTGACCGGATGGGAATCCGATACGTCCAAAGGGATGACCCGTTTCCGGAGGGTGCAGGTCTTTGCCACAGCTGCTAGTGAAGGGGAGATCTCTAGAAAGTATTTTAATTGGCAGGGCCCATACAATACTTCGATCCAAATGGTCAACAACAACCATTTACCAAAAATTTTAAAACTCTCGTTATCTCCTTGGATATTTATGGACGGGGTGCGTTTGCCCAACGGGATATAGACTCTAATACGGTGTCGGTAATCGTCCCCTCCCCCTGAAAATCAGCTATAAAAGGGAGGTGATGGACATAGCAAGGGGGAGAGGGAAGGAGGAACCCAGAGAGAGAGCAAGATAGAGAAGTACTGAAGACAGCAGATGACAAGGGAGGGAGCTGCCCCATCCCCGTAATGAAGTGCTGGAGGGCCCAGGAGAGGAAAGATGACCAAACGTGGTCTCCCAGTGAAAAGATCAGGTTCTAGAGACCTTATGCCCAACGCAAGGGCCCAATAAAACGGTTGGCCCTGCTGCCACGGACTTTGAACAGTGATGCTAGACTTCTTTCGTCATTTGCATTTGAGCCTAACTCTCGGTTTCAACGAGTTAGTTGAAGATCTTCTGGTTACAGCGTCTTTGGAAAAAGGAAAATGCTCTTCCCATGCTACATGATATGGACAAGTTTCCCCAGATCTCCTGCCTGACACAAGAGCCCCATGAGCGGTTGCCCCCTGCTGCCAAGAGTTTGGACAATGGTGCGTATAGAACATTATTAACACTGAAACTTTAAAGTTGAAAGAAAAAAAAAGGAGCCCTTCTTCCCAGCTGTCGTGGCAAGTTATGAACAAGTAAGGTCTATCACCATATTATTTTATTATTAAATTTTGATTTATAATTGCGTCAACTTGTATTTTATTTATATTAATGCATTATCCGAATTCCACAATTACTTAGATAATTGCAAGACTTATTACACTTAAATTTGTAAATAATAATAAATTCACTTTTGTTTATATTTAAAATTATGAATTTGTTTGTGAACTATTTCATGTGAATGTGTTTTTTTCCAATTATATAAGTCTTCAGAGACTTATATAATTGACATGCGAACTTGTTGGTTTAAATGTGGTATGGGTTATTGCGAATTTCATAATGGTTATCGTGTGTGCTAAGTAAACGGCTAATTGTTAGTAGGATCTGGATTTTGTTTTAATGAAGATTTTAAAATATTAAGAAACACCACAACATAAATAAGTAATAGTAAACAAAAAATTAAGTAAAATTTTTATTATGGTACATAATTAGCACTATTAAATAGTTCAAAAGAAATATAAAAATTTAGCAAAAAATCACACTGCCAATTACTACTTCATATATATTAATTGTAATTTTTTAAGGAGTAATATGTAGCAGAAGGTAGTGGTTCTGTGGGAGTGACGGCAAAAATCATTGATGTCATTCCTTGATGTTCATTGTTATTTCCTGAAAAAGACGCAATGGGTGGAGGCGACAGAAGAAATGTTCAGCATATCAAAGTATTAATTTCATGGCACATTTAGGCAGAACACGACGAACATGTTATTTGTTGGGAGTTCACAACAATTTGACTTTAACGAGTATATTGGCAGCGTTAGCTGCCATGCACTTCTATCTGGATGATTGCATTGAGGATGATATTGTAAGAGAAATATGGCTTGCTCAGTATATATATATATATATATATATATAATAAAATAAAAAATAAATATGTAATAAAAATAAAAATAAATAAAAATTGTTGGGAGTTGTTATTCCCATGAAGAAGCAGCAGGCAGTAATGAAAGGTAAGAATTGCAGAGATATTCATGAAATAATTTTAAATGTAGGTCTTATGTGTAGAGGCAGATATTTTATTTATTCCATAAAGAAAATACAAAATACCATTCTTTAGATATCGTTGAAGCAGTGAATAAATCCATGATGAAAATGATAATGATGTTTACAGCAAATAAAAAAGTATGCCTTGTAGTATTTATAGAGTAGTTGTACACCAAATTTTGCAGAAATGTTCGCATTGTATTTTAGACAAAATGTCAAATAAAAATTTCAATTTTTTTAACGTTCTAACATGGGATTTGATGTCTAATATTCGGTTAATTTTGAAAATAATTCTCTCTTAAAGATAGCTTGAATTAAGAAGTACATGTGTTTAGTTAAACTCGTAACGTAATAAATAATATCTTTATTACGCACTTTACTACAAACGAAACCAAAAACAGCTCATCGTTAAGACGAGTGACAGCAGCCCATCTATGAAGGGCGGAAATCAGAGCTTTTAATCCTTCGTTCTCCTTAACAGTAATAGTCATAAAATAAAATAACATGTGAAATAAACTCCAGATGATATGAATATTGGGCCAAAAGTTCCAGGCCGACCAAGAAAAATAAGGCTTACGCATCTAGTCTCATCCATTGCAGTACAATAGTTCGCTTTTTTTTTTAGCACAATCAAATTTTTAACACAAGTTTGTTTTAAAAACAATTTACACAAATTTGTTCGTGTTAGCATTGTTTCCCCTATTGTTTCGTAAGCATTGCTTTACCTCTTGTTTAGTAATCATTGTTTCAATAAATTTGATTCACATTGTTAAAAAGCTGTATTACTACAGTGTATTTTAAACGTACTTCAACAATCGTTGTAACAATGGCTTTTTTTTTTAACAAAAGTGTCGCATATCTTACTCACAACTTACTTAACGTGTAAAAAAAGAAATGTTCATTGAAGTGGTTACTTTAACATTGCCTTTTTTTCTCATTTTCATTGCTTGACAAAACATTGCTTGGAAACCTTCAGCTAGGCAGCCTGAATATCAATACGAGATGCTTTTTGCACACATTTCCCCAATTGCCACCGATTCTCCTCGTTCCAGTAACTATAGCACAGCCGCCAGCGGATTCAAACTCAGCCCTCCTCCACGAGACGAGCTCTGCAGTTGTTTGAATTACCCTGAAATATTCGCCAAAAATCATGCTAAAACAATCTAACTAAAATAGTTTTTATTTCAGATACTGCCTGGCTGCTGCTCTACCCTCTACACCAACGAAATCTTCCCCACAAACTTGCTCAAACGTCGCCATAGGGTCTTGTTCAATGCGTCCATTTTGGCACCCTTCGAGCGCGAATGGGTGAGAGCACTTTGAAATTATTCTTTCCTTTCCCACTTCTCGTATCTGTTGGTACAGCTTTCAGAAACGAGGAGACGCCGTGTTGATTATGCTAGGTCGTGTGAGGCATCTCGCATCAACAATCAAGCTTACTGGTGGCCGTTTCCCTGTTTTCTTCCATGAGGCAGCTCTTTCCACGAATTCCTCACGAAAGAAAATTCTGTCGTACATATGGACTGTTCGCGGCATGTGCGAATGGAACACGAGATCTACAAAAAAAGGTTCTGCACTTGACAAAAATGCTAAACGCCCTCGGGCTGTTCTTAACAATCTTCAATTGTCCTTTTCGTAGTGTTTAATCTTTCAATTACGAACTGGATTGGTTGTCATGTGACTAATTTTATTTTTTATTAGTTGGGACTTTAAATTCCTTTTTGCTCATTTTAATTGTTATTTGTTTACTTTTTAATCTGTAATGCTCACATATCATGTATATATCATCCAATGCCTTCATCCCAACAAGACAGGTGTTTTAGGCCCTATGGGGGCCAAGGAGCACCGATAACCAAGGACTGACTGACTGCACTTGACATTAAGTTATTCACAACTGCTATGTTTGATTTGCAGCAGTATCTGCTTACACGAGGATTATCTATACATTTGCACATGAAAGGAAAATGTATGTCTTCCTTGAAGTCACTTCTAAAAGTGTCTGGTTCATATTTGTGTTCCGTATGAGGAGAAAAAGGAAAAAAATCTGATAGTGTAAAACCTTTACTGAACTTCATGAAGGAGAGAGAGCATTGAATTCTTTTACCCAAACCCTCAACTCCAGAGATTGTCCGGCCACCACGATAGCATGAAAAAAGCGTGAAATTCGTACAAGTTGGAAGCTTGGATTGCAATCACTGACAGGTTTGCTGAAAATTTTGAGGCGCTTCTACAGGGCGAACTTTAAGTGGGAATTTTCTAGTTTTTTTCACCATATAACTCTCAAATGCAGAGCAGCATTTTAGGCTGAACAATATCTTAGACCCCACTCGTAAAGATCTGAACGTGACATATTATGTTGAACGAACATGAGACTCTGGTATATAAAAGAGTTGGAACAGGAGTTCAAACCCATACATATAGTCAACATGCATGGGTTTGAACTACACTTATGGAAAACATTTACCATATAAAACGACAGGATTAACTTGAGCAATCTTCACATAGGCCGAATTTCATAGAACGGAGCACACATTTTAGTAGCACCCATCTTGTATACCATAACAAGGCTACTCAATAACAGACCTGTTTACGGCGCTAGTCAGACAAGCGTGAGGAAAAGCAATTTTGAAAGAAAAAACTTCAGCAATCATTGTGGAAATTTTTCATCAGAATTTTATTTTGTTATTATGTGATCTAAACTTTTAATGATTAAAAACTAAAATTAGTTTCATTGCAATTAAAGTAATTCTGTATTACGTCTAATTTGAATTCATCCCTCTCAGTTCGCACACTCTATAGTATTCACATAACTGACGGTACTTAAAAATTAAAAGCAAATTTCATTGAATATTTCACAAATCTTTTATAGAGTCCATAAAAATATTAATTAAAAAAAAATAATAAAATGTAAATAAAAAATTGTTTTTGTAAAACAAAACAGATACGAATATAAAGGGATGTTTCAAATTTATTTGCATAGAACAATATTTGATTTATTTTTATCTTCATTTGTGTGTGTTTTTCTTCTTTTAAACTTTTGGATGAGGAACGAGGTGTTGAGTGAAGGATGATGGGATGCCACCTATTGTTTCGTAAGAGGCGTGGACTCCATGGCGCTGCCTTTTCTGCAGGTTCTATTGAAAAAAAGACACATTTAAAAAGGACATAGGACAGGAAACAAATAAAGTAGAGTATATAAAGTATCTCATATAATTTTAAAATGAGTTAATCCTTCTAAGCTGAAAATAGCAATTTTTTCTTAAAGGAACTGAAAACAGTAAACAAACTAAAGTAATTTCTTTATAAGTCCAAATTTATATTTTCTCATAAAATTAAAAAGTTCTGATAAATTTGTATTTCTATAGAGTCATTATTTCTGAATCAAACTTAAATCTATCATAGAACAGATTGTGATAGCTTATCTATAAAAATTTTTCTTTAGTGGAAAGGATGATTTAAATTCTATATTTTTAGATGTCATATTCTTTTCAGCATGATTTTACAAGGCATTTCTTTTAGATTTGTCGGATTGCTTCGTTGTAAGGTTGTTAATCATAGTCTGTTATGAAAAATGCCCATGACAGTGGTATTTCAACCATAACAGAGGCTGTTGTCAAGATCCTCGAACTAGAAGAAAAAAACTGAGCAATGAAAAGAAAGTGCCGCTATGTTAATCAATTACCATGATGGTTACCTCCAATTACCATCCATAATTCATTAATCCTGTTACCACTATGCTAAATAGATTAAAATGGTGGTATTACTTTCTTTTGCATTCAAAATGGAAACACTTTTAAATATTTTTTTTTCTACTGTTGTTATTTTGGTGATTTTCTCCGTTCCATCAGAGACTTACCTAATTTGAAAGATTTCTATTCGGGCTGTCAGCAAATATTTTAAACAGTTTTCGAGACCTACCATGGAACTCTTTAAAAATTAGAGAAATATAGCTTTCTAGTCACATTTCGCTAAAAAAAATACCTCCTTCTTTATTAGATTTTTGCAGAAAACCCTTATATATTATCCTTCAAGATAAATCACAATCAATTTCGTTATTTCCAAATCTATAGCTAGTAAAAATAGTGTTCAAAATTTTTCCACGCAAAATGATATTTAAGTAGTCTTAAATGAGATGCTTCCACCGACACATTTCAAGAATCCTGCCCCATTTTTCGCATCAATCAATGTTAAAGTATAATTTCAACTACACTTTGCAATTCAATTTACACATTGAAGTAACTTGTTTTTCCAATGCGGCATTTTAACCTGAGGTTATTTGCAATACAAAGGAATAAATGTGGCAATATCAGAGTAACTCATAATCCATTCCATCCACTGCACTCACATTAAGAGCAACCTCAAGAAGTGGAGATTCTCTTACTATATCCATAAATCCAACGATTCTCCCCCGGCGCCAGCGTAGAATGAAAGTTATAGTTCGGCTTCACCTGATGAATTTGGAACCAGGTTCCTCTAACTCAACGCGCTATCCACCAAATCGCTGCAACTTGTCCGGTAAAGGGAAAAGAAGCACTCACTGTCCCATGTCAGCTGCCTCTTGAAGTGTGTCCGGAAGATCCAGGCCCCGCGTTTCCGGTAGCAGCAAAGTCACCAGGCTGCCGGACAGGGCCAGAAAGGCGTACAACACGTTAGGCACTGTTTCATGGGTGGCTTTTACCCTGTAAAAGAAAGAAAGAGTCGTTACCTTTAGTAATTTTTTCAATTCCTACTCTTCCTATATATATTTATGTATCTTGTTGGGGGAAGGAGGTTATGTCGTTGTTATGAAATGAGTAAACTCTTCTTTAATTTTCGTCTGATATAGGATCAGAAAATTCTTTGTGTAAGCGTATCAAGAAATATTTAATTTTGACTTGAGATTTAATGTTATTCAATTAAAAGAAAGGCGAAAGTGCTACCATTACTAAAAAAAAGTTTTTTTAATTATTTTTAGACTTAAATTTGGGAATTTCTTACAAGGTAAGAGTAATAAATTTTAATTTTGATACTTTTAATAGTTTGTATACATAAAAAAAAAAGAAATTTCATATATTTTACGTAATTCCTTAAGGAATTCGATTTATTTCTATACATAGTAAGTACATCGCGCCCAATTGTTTGAGAACCACAGGCATAAATGACTCCCAAAGAAAAATATGAGTGATAGCAGATGTCATCTATGCAAGTGATTCTCAAGCAGTTGTGCGAAATCCCCCAGGAAACAACCACTCTTAAGCATTATCCTTTTCATTGCATATTTAAAAATGTTTTCATTCCAAAATACATGCTCACCAAATCTCGAACGAAGGGTGCCAGGATGGAGCCCACGCGTGCGCACATGGAACAAGACCCGAGGGTGGCGTTGCGAACACTGGTGGGAAAGACCTCGGTGGTGTAGAGGTAGAGGATGCCGAAGGATCCCGTCACGCAGAACTTGCCCACCATCGCAAAAGTTGTGCTCAGCCATGCAGTATCTGAAAAGCAAAAATGTGTGATGAGAACTTGTTGGCAATCTTTGCATCAACGATGTGTCAACAACTTGATAATCCTTGTCGATAACTTGCTTGACAAAAACTTGTCCACAGTTGACAAGAATCGTCCGGCAATCTCTGTATCAAGAATGTATAGAGAATCGTCACATCATTCTAGTCGATAATTTACTTTGGGACAAACAGCATGTCGATAAACCTGAGTGGCAAAAACGTGTCGTCGGACAAGAACTTTATTATGGATGCCGTAAATGTGCATGAAATCGTTATCCATAAGTGGATAGTGTTGACTGATGAATGAAAAGAAAAGAAAATGCAATCGCTAGAATACAATGCATTCAGCGATAAATAGACAGTTTTTGGCTGTTGTCTGGAGAAAATTTTTCAGGGTTTTGTCTTATGCGATTCCTAAATATGAGACAGCTGCCCGTAAAAGTGTTCTTTCAAAAAAATCCCTTCCTCATCAGGCGTTTTTACATTTCTCTTCTTCTGAAAATAAAAGATAAAATGTTTGAAAAACCTATGTTTAGATAATTATAATAATAACAAAGGCGTTCAACCTTTTAGTTTTTTTCTACTCTTGAAAAAAAAACCTCTTCACAAATTTTTCTAATTTAACGGTTGTTGTTAAGCATAAATTCAATAAACGGTGTGCATGATAAGATATTTTCCAAGACGAATAAACAGAAGTATCGTTGCAAATTAATGTAATATTTTGTGCTCAACTTATTTTATTTATTGAGGGGTTCAAAAATGTTTTAATTGCTAAAAACAAAATATTTTAAAAATTAAAAACAGAATTGTAGTTTGTTAAAATAAAATAAAACTTCATAATTTTTATATACTTAAGAATTAAAAAATAGTACTAATTTGAATCTCTTAAAGGAATTTGCTGTTTCATGTTGAACACCATTTATAATAACTGTGGATCGTGGGTTAAAACATCCGACTTAAACGAAAACTAATAGTCTATTAGCTCACACTCTCTCCCTATATATCTTGTTCAAATTTTCAATCGTTCATAAAATACTTTTTATTCATCCACTCAAGTTCAAATACATTTTTGAACTTGTAGTGGATGACACTGGATGTTAATACAGTTTTTCAAATATTCATTCTTTAAATGTAATTAATTAATTTTAATTTTTTTTAGATTTAAGTTGCATATATCTACTAATAGATGGCACCAGATAAACTTAAAAAATGAATGAAATGATTTATAAAGGACTTTCTGTATTATAGTGAAAAAAAGTAGGAATTAACTTTAAAAATTTTTTTTATATTACTTGTTTTCCTTCTATTAGCTCACACTCTCCCCGCTATATATCTTGTTCAAATTTTCAATTGTTAATAAAATACTTTTTATACATCCACTCAAGTTCAAATATATCTTTTTTTTTTTTAACTTATAGTGGATGACACTTGATGTTAATGCATTTTTAGGAATGGACTTAAAAATTTTTTTATGTTACTTGTTTTTCTTTTTATATTGTTGATTATAAAGATTCTTTTTCCTCACCTGAAGGCACCAGCAAAATGGCTGCACAGGCCATCCCCCCCGCCGCCATGCACGATATGAGGGTGGGTCGTCGACCCCAGCTCTTGATGCCCCAGAACACTAGGGCGTACGAAGGAAACTCGATGAATCCAGACACAAAGAAGTTGAGGTAAGGATCCCCGGCCAAATCGTTCGTGTTGTAAGATAGGGCATAGTACAGGAAAGCGTTCAGGAACCTGTGTTGGAGAAATGTATTGGTCACTCTTCCGTTGCACAGGGAATTTTGTGTCCAAGTTTGTTAACAATGCACGTAACAGGGGACGAAATGGGAGACACCATTTAAAAGTTGTGTAATTTATGTGCTTCATTATTATGTGACAATAAAGTTTGTGCCTTGGTGATAGGATTTAGGAGATTGATTCTGCTGCTGGATACGACAGCACAATCAATCAGCTAACAACTTGGTGAGGCAAGAATCGACGTGTTCCATGTTGAGATCTTCGTGAGTGACTGAATTCTTAATGTTCTCGGAATTTTATTTTGAATGGCATTTTGATTGGTATTTGCGATTATGTCCAACCCAAAATAAATTATAATAATCTTCCTAAAGGCTCCTTGGTACATCAGAAAACACGAAGATCTCTACTCATTGCCTTGTCGCTTTTATTTTAAGTTACATCTCACTTTGAACGACAGTCTGCTACAAAATATCGGAGAAGTGATTCTTCAATTTATAGGAAACCTGAATTCGTTTTGGGGGTGTCAGAAAATTAATTCTTCTATATTCTTAAATTCTTTGTTATAAACCACATCGACGAAAAAAATTGGTTCTCTTTCCCCTTCCATTTAGTATTCAGGTAGCGGAAAAAACTCCGTCTTCAGTCTCTCGTACTTTTACTCAATAGCAATAAACTTGTTCTCAACGAGTTTAGCAATAAACTTGCTGAGAACAATTTATTGCTTTTGAACTTCTATTTACTGCTATTGTACTTTAGTGTTGACTTAATGTTAAGTCATGTGTAACAGTTGAAGTACCTTAAATTAAAGCAAATTTGAATTGCAATTCAGTCCTGGAAATGTGTTGGTGACGCATTGAATTTCCCAATTGAGAAAAAGCCAAACAAACAACAAATACCAGAAAGTGAACTTTTCAAGATGATGTACCTCCTTCTCTTTACTACTATTGCATTCTGCAAAAGGTGTGTGGTCTTAGAAAGTTTCCTAGTTAATTAACAAAAAAAAAAAAAAAAAAAAAAAAAATTACTCAAAAAGCTTTTCCAGCTCTTTCAAATTCGCAAAAATGTAGATAATTATTAAAACATATTAATGAAATTTAATTGAAAATTTAAATTTTAAATCGAATTCAAGGTTCATTAATAAATTTTTCACTAAGTGAAGGTATATTCGTAACTAAATGTATCCAATTAATTAATTGCATTTACCCCAATTTTAATGATTTTTTAAAATTTATAAATCAGAACACATCAACAAAACTATTGATTAATAATTTCTAGAAAAAAAAAACGTTTTCTGTCGTCTCATTAAACTGTTCTTGTTAATTTCCATAAAGGAAGCAATATTTTATAAATCTTTTATTCACTTCGTAACACAAGAAAAATGAAAAAAAAAAAAAAAAGATTTAAGCAGTAACATACCAAAGGTAGATCATTTCGAACGCCCTGTTTCTCATTTCGGGCACCTTCAGCACCTCCAGCATGCTCGCCGTTTGTTTCACTTCTTTCTGGAAAGCAAATTGATTCGTGCATCAAAAATATAGAAATTATGAACACGGTTTTCAATGATTGTGTAAATCAGTAAGATAGTCAAGAATAGATTTTCTAACTGAAATTCGTAACTGTTACAAAATGAATGCATTATGGTGCACTGAATGGAAATTTATTAGAACTCTCTTTCTCGTAGAGCAGAGTGTGAGAAACCATTGTGCAAAACAACGTTTTTCGAAACTCCGTTAGGGGGAGGTAGGAAATATTGATTGAAATCAAAATCATACCATAAGAAAACAAGGCCAAAAATCTATAGATGGAGCTGTACGCGGCAAGAGTGAGGTCCGTTGATTGTGTACGATCAACATGCATCGTTTCACCAACGCTGAGTTGGCTGATATTCATTTGACGTACGGCATAGGTAACGAAAAGGGATGAACTGCTGAACTATAGAGGAATTTTTCAGAAATATATGGAGGCATGGCAAATATTTACTCACATACATTAAAATTTAAAATAACGCAGATCCTTCACGGTACCAACCCTTTTGGAACAGGGTGGATTGCATGTGGACCGAATTTCAAGCAGCAGTTTACGAGCGCTTGTTGCTGCAATAATATCCTCACGAACAACTTGCACAACGCTGGGCATGTTGCAAACAATCATTTTGCTCTCATTTGACTGGATGCCAATCTTCCAATAGCTGCTACAAAAGTAGACATATACAGAGAAGGAATGACAAGGGTCCACATCCTTTTAATCTTAGAGTATCTCAGTTACTGCAGAACATGAGATGTGCTAATATAAAGGTTTTGTGCAGTACTGCAATGAGATATTGAAATGGGCAATCAGAAAATCTAAGATGGTCTGTACAGAAGTTATGTGCACGGCTCGGAATGACAGTCTTTTAATCTTACAGGATTCCGGTTATCTGCATTATCAAAGGTTTTCTTAACGAAAGAAACTGTATTATCATCGCAGATAAAGCAATTTTACACAATACAGGGTATTCAGTACTCGTAATACGCACGTTCATTGTGTTTAGTATTTGTGCACGTGCCCTTATCTCCTGCAGGTGACTTCCTATGTCATTCTGAGTTGTTCCTCTCTAGTCTGTGGAATTCATGAAACAATTGTATAGGTTTAAAGATAAATTTTAACTATTTTGAAAATGGACACTGTTTAGCGGAATTTCTTCTGAAGAAAAACGCAAATTTGAGTGTGAAGTTCATTTGAGAATAATCAAAAACGTCAAACGCATTTTTTTAATAAACCATTTAACTTTTTTTTTAAATCCTCAAATTAACATTTTGGAAGAGGATGATTTTATTCCATGCAATTGATCTTGTACGTGTGACCCCGTTTTTTCTGATAAATTGATAATGTAGAAATGCATCAAGTTTTGATTTTTCACTCAACGTTAATACTTAATTCTTTAAAAATGCTTCTAATTCTTATTCTTATAGGACAGTCTTCTATTCGGTGTCATCTTTTTAAAATTCAGGAAAGCAGTTATCGCATTTTTAATAAAAATAACATCAAAATGTAAAATTTTGAATGAAGGACCCACTATTCTGTGAGTCCCTGAACAGTGGGTCCTTCAAGTTTTAGGACTAAATTTGCACGAAGTAAACATTCGGGGAAAATGAAATTTTTTTTCTTCTCAGTCTTCAACACACGGGAATTCTGGAACTATATACTTGGAGGATTGGTAAAGAACACAGATTAGAATCTCAAGCCAAAAATGCCCAGCGTAGGAAACAAAAAAGATAAAATAAGGATACAAAAGCAGAGTTAAGATATTTATTACAAATACACACAAACCAATACAAGAAGAGATACAAACATGAAATATTATCACAATTTGGATAATCGACATTCCATCCTAACATCTACGTCAATTATTGGACGATTTCGAAGTTGCCCATATCATAGCAGTCGAAATCAGAACCTAAGAGATTTTCATAAAACAATGCTCAGCAATGCACGCAACAGAAAAACATAACAATAGGAGATCAATTAGAAGATCAAGTAAGCCATGCGACAAGTAAACAAAATATCACACTTGCACATAGTGTTATAAGGCCTATCCTATTTAAACCACAATTTCTGACGTACCTGCGTTTGTGATATGATGCATTTTAATGAAGAATCCGTCCACAATTGCCGCTAGCGTACCTATCCATTTCTGGGTATATTTTTCTGTATGGTTCTGATTCCTTTCGATGTTCGTTACTTAACCATCCAAAATTGAATATGCAGTTTCAGATCACACTGAACAGGGCAACTGAAATTTACTGGAAACATTACAAAGTTGCGAAAAAATAGATGTGTAAAATATATTAAAATAATTCTATGGCAAATTCTTGATTTGCTCGTTGTACGACTTCTCGATTCCATGTTCTAACTTTTTTTTTAATACGCCGAGGACTGAGTCGTATTGACCATTTCCCTATGAGTAGTCCAAAGTGGGCTGCACCAACGAACGCTGTTACTCATTTAGCACTACGTAGGGGCCACGTGTAGCTTGAAGATAGGCTACGAACGATAGTAGCCCCCACAACGCTCTACTGTTTAAAGTGGGCCACTACAAACTGCCAGGATTTGAACCCGAAACCTGTGGTACCGAGCTCTAGCCACTCGGCCTTCAGGCCCCTATTCCATGTCATGTAAATTTGCAATGGAACTTTTGATAGTAAATCTTACCTCTGATAAGTTTCTGAGGCTTATCATTTTTTTTATGTCTTCTGAGACCTCCCGTTTATTGACGGCGGCGGCTTTGATCAGGAGTTTTTCTAGTTTTTTTGTCTTGCCTTGCGTCAGAAGCCAACGAGGGGACTCTGGAATAAAGCTGAAAAATCGGAATGAAATGAATTTTAAAGGGTCGTAAAATATCGATTCATTGAAATGAAATTGATTTTATTTTAAACATCCCATTCTGATATTTTAGTTTCAATTGAAGCGGTCGAAAAGTTCGGCTCTGAAAAAAAATATAAAGAAATAAATCACAAAATATTCAACAGTCAACAACAGATTCAGTCTCCGAGTCTTTGTCAAGTATCGCACATCGTTGGAGGTGGTCTCTGTTCATTGGGTCTGTTGAACCACATAGGGGGCAGCCAGGGTTCGAAAAGATTTTAATGCGATGGAGATGTTTTTGCTAGACAGTCATGGCCAGTCAGAAAGACGGTATTGGGCGACCGCATGCCGTCGCGGATTGTTGGGTATTGCTAAAAGATCTTCAGTTCTTCAACGCTTTGACTTGATCCCATCTTGGATTTGTAACTTGTGGTTTTTAGTCATTATTTGCTTGATATGTAGTTTTATAAAATGGAGTGACAGTGACGAAGATCTCATTTGAAGTAGTTTTGAGTATCTTTTTGCTAGACAGACAATCGGCCTGTTCGTTCCCAAATGTGCCACAGTGGCCAGGAATCCACTGAAGTACCACCCGTCTCATGTTTAAAGTCAGTCCCCGCATATTATGTTGACACTGGGAGATTTCCTCTGATGAAGGTGGCTTGGTTGAACTAATAGCATTAATTATCCAGAAATAAAATACTGTTTGAGAAAAATAATAGGGTCGACGATTCCAGGGTTGCTTTAAAAAAAAAAAATGTTTAATACGCTTTTATTAGTTTCACTTGTATGTTTGTTTGTATGTAACTGACTCTTTGGGCTCGATTTTGCCCTACTTTAAGCGATCAGATTTAATTTAAACGTTGTAGACTTATCAAGTACCGACGACAATAAAATATTTTGATAAGTTTATTATCTCACAATGATTAGGATCGCCAGGATTAGTGATTTTATTTTAACTTATGAAGAGCAATTTAACCCATGTAGAATGAAGTATTCAGTAAAGACATTCAAACCGTCGTGGGACAGCGGCACAACGGATAACGCGCCTGACTACGGATCAGGAGATTTCCTGTTCGAATCCTGGCAGGCTCGACATATTCGCCGTTAGCCTTTGTTTTACTCACAATTAAATTATTGTAAGAACTATAGTTCTAGTCCTCCATACCGGGACCTCATTTAAATATTATAGTTAAAAAACAGAGAAGTTAATCAAAAAAAAATAAGTTAATAGTTTAAAAAACACGCTTTTAGAATTAATCAAACTAAAAAGTAAAAAATAAATTAATAGTTTCAAAAAAACTAAAAAACACGCTTTTAGAGTTAATCAAAGTAAAAAGTAATTGTTAACATAAAATAAAATGACTGACGAGAAAATGAATGTCATTGTTCTAAAAGCGTGGGGTGCTTTGTATGACATTTTTAAACTAACTCTGCATTTCGGAATGAAACTAGTGAAAAATTATAACGAATGATATCGAGCCCACCACGCTTTTAGAACAGTGACATTCATTTTCTCGTCAGTCGTTTTATTCTTATGTTAACAATTACTTTTTAATTTGATTAACTCTAAAAGCGTGTTTTTAGTTTTTAAACTATTAATTTATTTTTACTTTTTAGTTTGATTAATTCTAAAAGCGTGTTTTTAGTTTTTTTAAAACTATTAATTTATTTTTTAACTTTTACAATATAAATGCAACTGATTTGTAACATTTGAAAGAGAATTTTTCAAAGGATTTTTTTTTCTCATATATTCTGTATTTTTTTTTTTTACTGTTACGTTTCTCTCTCTTTCAATTGTAAACTGCCACAGAATTTAAAAGACAACGCACTTTCTTCTTTTTTTTTTGTATCAAGGGCTGCATTTATAAAACTAACTACGAAAAAGAAAAGGACACAGACACAAAAAGAAAGGCAGATTTCGTATGCCATCAGTAAACACTCAATGCTCCCACCTATTGTTGTTATTGTTTCTTATCCCACTTGGCTGGCCAAGCCCCGAATCCATACTTACTCATGATTGAAGGTGAAGGAAGCAGCTTTTGTTGTGATGGAGCACCCCATAGGTAGAAGTCTGACTTTGGCTCCGTGACGCTCTTACAGTCATAGGAGACCGGGACCTACGGCTTAAGTGGATTCTGAACCACTACAAACATCCATGGCACCACCGGGAATCGAACCCGAAACCTGTGGCACCGAGCGCCAGACACTCGGCGCATTCAGGTCCCAAATTTGTGAATGCGAACGGCACGCGGTGTTCCCAGGTGGTCACCCACCCAAGCACTGACCGCGCCCAATGATGCTTGACTTCGGTGATCTAACGAGAACCGGTATATTCAGTATGGTATGGCCGTTGGTTGGTACGGTCGCCACATATTGTAAGCAAGGTAAATGAAAGGATTGAAATAGTTTTCTGTTTTAAATATTACTCTTCCAGTGTGTTGATATTTTGTACTTTACTATCCAGCATTTGCAGACTGGTCATAGGCAGCCTATTTGCATAAGTTGTTGAAGAAAACATCCGCTATGCATTTCGAATCTCTGTGACATAACTACGTCGTAACTTTCAAATCCGTGCATTTTCTACAGCAGCGATTTCAATACAGCCCCTTTGTGGAATATTTTTTTTTCTAATACAGCAGTCAAATACTTAGACCGTGATCTTTTATGCCATAAAGGCTGCCCTCACTTTGCACTACCCAGGGGTGAGTGTAACTTGAAGGTGAGTTACGGACGCGGAACAACAATGCCCCCGCAACGCTCTACGATCCTATTTTAGACCGGAACCTACGGTTTAATGTGGATTCGAACCACTACAAACATCCATGACACCACCGGGACCCGAACCCGAAACCTGTGGTACCCAGCACCACTCAGTTATCAGCCCCCCTCCTTTGTGGAAATTAAAACCTGCTTTGAATAACATAGTAATCAGTCAATGAATCTTTCTTTTAAAAAAAAAAAAAAATGTATCTCTTGTAGTGTGCCAGAGAAAACACACCGAAGGAAACAAGAGGAATAAATCAGACCATTCTTTCACTACTTTAGGTGGACTTTCAGACGCCTTACACTTACGCGTTTTATTGCAAAAACAGTGGAAAACTTTCACCAGACAACCAGCCTATACAAAATGCTTATTCACGTAGCGACCAGGGGATTCAAACTTGATTCCCAGTGCAAACTAGCCGATACTTGCCAAGAATATTCAGAGAACTCCTTGATTTATGGAGAGCTACCAAAGTAATTTCTTTTAACATACACCAAGCCCATATTTTCACGCCCTCTTCGAGTCACTTATAGTAGCTTCGAGAAACATCGCTCGATCGGTTTGCACCTTTGCAATATTTTTAGTTAGATTGTGTCTCTTGAAAACGAGCTGCCAGTCAGATCCTCAAAGTAGATGAAAAACAACTTACCTGAAGAAGAGGGCAAAGGGCAAGAAGGACAGAGAAATGACGAGCTGCAACCAGAACCAGTGTCGGAAGAACCATGCGACGCCAACCAGCGTCACGTAACCGACGGCCCAGCCCAACTGGATGGCGATGCCGACTTCCGTCTGGTGCTGGGGGCCAACCATCTCCATGACTGTGAAAGAGTCAGTTTATTATTTCTTAGACTAACTACTATCGCATCAAAGTCTATTTATTCGTCGTGATTGATACTGCTGAAAAGGGTTTCATAAAGGGGCATATTACTGTGTCCAAAAGTAAGAACCATTTTAAATTTAAAATTCCCGGGGCTATTATGGAATTTCAATTTTTTTTTTTTTCTTTTTTTTTAGGTTGCTGGCACTGGCCTTGACATCTGTGTGAAATTTCACGTCAAAATATTCATTAGTATTTGAGTTACGCTTGGCTTTGGGAGACGCTAAAACTGATATGTCCGAATTAACTGAGCAAAAAGAACTTGCATTAAATTTTTTTTTGAATATGTGCATTCGGTAAAGGCATTCGGTGAGCATTCCTATACCGGAAAGAAATGTTGAGAAGTGCTATAAACAGTTCAAAGAAGGCAGAGAGAACACGCTGAAGACGAAATGCCCTCTGGTCGACCCTCAACTTCAACCGACTAAGCTCAGGTCCACTCCGGGGACACCGTTTGCCGATTGAAGAGATTCAATGGCGCGCCCTTTTGAAGGTCATCCCTGCCGATGACTTTTAGAATGCATTGAAAAAAGTTGGCACGAGTGCATTGTGTCCGGAGGGATGAAGGCGATGAAATAAATTTGGAGAATAAATAAAGAGTTTTTGAAAAAAACAATAATGGGTCTTACTTTTTGCGCACAGTAGTAAGTATTATAGAATGGACTTCATGAGATACAGAAGTACTTTAAAATTGTAAGAAAAGTACTTTTAAATTGTAAAAAGTAATCGTTGAAATAACTGAAATGTGAATTTTAGGTTGAGGTTCGCTGATGTAAGTAAGATCAAGTCTTGGGGGACAAGGAAGTGGAGCCCATTTATAGTTGTTCAAAAAAAGGTGGTTTGTTTCAACGACAAGGTAAAATGATTGATTCTATTCTTAAACACATTTCTATGTAACTTGGTGATGTGAAAGTCTGTGGGTTGAGATCTTCGTGAATGACTCAAATCTCGATGAACCAAAGAGAACTTTTGATGATTATTTAAACTTCATTGTGAAGAATTTGTATTTTTTTTCTTTCTTTTTTTCGATTTTTAATTACAGAAATACCTCAAACAGGAGCTACTCTTACAGAGAAGGATTTTTAGTGAAAAGATAATTACTTTCCGATGAGTGGGAGGATGAGGCGGATATTTATCTTTGATGTGATTTCTACAGACAGGTTTGTTTCTAAAAAAGTGAGTCAAGGTGTTTTTTTTTCCGGAGATTCAGTCTATTTGTTCATTAAAAAGGTAGAGTTTATCCTGGGCAGGATTTAGATGAAAAGAGGTCCTAAGCTATTCCATTTAGGGAGGCCTTTCACCTCCCATTTTTAAGTTTGTAAATTACATGAGAGATAATAAAATACATCATTTCTGTGATATATATCAATAGGTTAAATGAAACATGTTGTGATGGGTACTACTCTTTATAAAAAAAAAAATGTCGAGAACACTTATTTGGACATTTATTCTCAGCACCCTATAGAGTACTTGTAATAATAGCTAATCAAATATAACACACAACATTCACAAAGAAACAAAATTCGAATATTACTAAAAATTCCTACCTAGAATTCCGAAAAAAATTTTTCGACAATATTTTCTGAACAAAAAAAAAATTTTTCAAGTCTATAAACACTTAACACACCAACTGAACTCAAAGGCGAGATCAAATGATCATGTACGCAATCCTAAAATAAGAATCTTTTCTAATAGCATTAACACGTATTTCATATTATCGAAGTAATACGCATACAACCGAACGGTGGGATATCAATAGGTCTGTTCGTTTGTCTGTTCCAATCTACACTTTATTTATGCAAGAACAAACCAGAGCTCAGTAGCCTAAGGAACGTCAATATTTGCCATAGCAATCAGTAATAGTATGAACTATACTGTGGTATAATCTAGTATATACAAACGAACAGACCAAATGAGCCGAACGCATTGATTTTAAACAATACATTTTTATGTAGTTTATGGGTCATATGTGTAGAATTTCTCCTTGTTTTCGATTCAGTTCTTTAGTGTTTACTGTTTTTAGAATAGTGTCATTCTAATTTTGCTAATAATTTGAACGTAGGCCCCTCTTGATCTTGAGGCCCTAGGCTGAAGTCTAGTTAGCCTATAGGAAAATCTGGCCCTGAGTTCATCATAAGTGATTTTACCTAAAAATGGGGGCTTTGACTTTTATTAGTATAAATAAAATAAATGCACCATTTACCTAATCGGCCGGGCATCAAAGCAGTACTTACTGAGGACGTACCCTACAGTGGTGGCCCCGCCCTTCCGAAGGCCTGAAGGAAACGCAGGACAATGAAGAGGGTGAAGGATCCAGACAAGAGCGAAAGGAACATGCTGACGCAAGTGATGACGTAGCACACGAGGATGGTTGGGTATCGACCTACACTGAAGGAAAAAATTCCTTGAAGGTCGCAGAGAATGTATTTTTACTTTGATGTATAGAAAAAAAATATTACAAATTTACTTTTTCACCATATTAATCGTAATTTTACTCTAAATAAAATAATTTTTCAGATTCGAGGACCCGTGGCAGGTTGTGCAGTTAAGTTACAAGAGGACAAAGATTCGAAAATTGGGCTTGTGACGTCATTGCAGTCTTTGCTTTCAGAAACTAGAAACCTCGAAGAAGAATGCATGCTGATGAACATACATGAAAAGGCGGGGAAGTAATTCCTCCCCGTTAGCAAGCTTCCTTCCTTTATAGCTCGTCACTGGATTGTTTAATGCATACATAGGGGGAAGATGAGGAAGCGATTCCTACCGAGAGGTTCAAAGAGAAAAACTAAATAACTGTATTTAAAAATTAGATACATAAAGTAAAAATCCCTTTACTATGAGGCACCTCATTATTTTTCCTTTCTCATAGAATCATAGTTCATAAGTGCTCCTGCTTTAACCTTTTTTTTTATTCTTGTGCAGATTAAAATTATCTCAGATTTTTTTCATCGGAAATTCTTCTTGTTTTTCATTTTTTGCTGAATATCTGACATTCCGCCTCGCTGAGAGGAACGGTCGAAATGCGCAGCACAAAATCACAAAAACTTTATTGAGCCATTTAATAGAAACCTGTTCTATTCTTGTTGTAACAAGTTTTTAATCTCTTTTGTTGTTTCTAATATAATTGTGACCAATGTATTTGGTTTTGGTTTTCACTAAAAGGAAGTTTGGTTTTTTTTTATTAAAAGTAACTTCTGATTCGACGATTGTCTGTAGTTAGTGAGAGTTATAGCCGCAACCCTGATCGTAGATAAATTATATATAGCAATCTTCCAATGCGTTATCACTACGCAAATATTTCCAATAACGTCCCAATGCGGCTATTCATTCGCATAACAGACACACAGCTCTCTTCCCTCTCTCTTTAAAACTGTTCCCCTTTCGCAATTTCCCCAAGGATGCAATTTTTGTTTTATTCAATTCCTTCCAGTAGCTCACACTCTCACTATATATATCTTGTTCACATTTTCAATCGTTCATGAAATACTTTTTATTCATCCACTCTCAAGTTCAAATGCATTTTTTTGAACTTGCAATGGATGACACTGGATGCTAATACAGTTTTTCAACCATTGATTCACTAATTAAATTTAATTCATTCATTTTAGTTTTTTTTAGATTTAAGTTGCATTATTCTATCAATAGATGGCGCCAGATAAACTTCAAAAAACCAATGAAACTTATTTATAAAGGACTTTCTGCAATAGAGTGGGAAAAAGTAGGAATTGACTTAAAAAATTTTTTTTTTATTACTTGTTTTAAATTTATTCTCTTAAATCTTTCTGGATTTTACCAGTTCCTATTACCAGATGGGATGTCATACTTTTTCTGTCATATTTTCTTTTTGAATCTAAGCACCATTGATCGCCAGCACTGATCGATCAACTTTAAGAATGACTATCATTTACCTCATAGTTTAAAGAAAAATATTTAAAAAGCCCTATTCATATCTCAAGGACAAGTTTAATCATTAATGCTATATTTTCTGTAGAGTTTACGATATGTGGTAGTTTGCGTATTATTTAAGAGAAGAAACTTTAAGAAGAACATGGCGTTTCAATATTTAGCTACACATTTCGCTCAGTATGAAATAGGTTTCATGTTAAAAAGGAGTAGAAAGGACTCACCTGTCCGAGACGTGGCCGAAGACGAAGACGGAGCAGAGGAAGCCGACCATGTAGATGGACTTTGCGAGAGAGACGAGCCACTCCCGATCGCACACACTTGGTTCCACTGAAACAGGAAAAGACAGATGCATTTTTTTTTCGAATAACTACTCTACACTTCATCTAAGCAATTAAAGTAAAGGGTTATTCATAAGGAGATACGGATATTTTAAGATATAATCACAAAAAGTAATAAAAAAAAATTTAAGTCAATTTAATCTTTTTTTTTCACTCTATTGCAGAAAAGTTTTTTTTTACAAATAAAGTTTAAGAAATTTTTCAATCATTTAGCTACACAACTTTAACCCGCCTTGGCATGGATTTCCACCACTTAATACCAGTTAAATACCACTCCACCTGATCACGTGCCTTCCACGTCAGGCCAATTGCATGGACTTTATTAGATACATGCAACTCAGGTTCCACTAAAAAAAAAAATTGATTAATTATAATTGAAAAAAGCAATTATTAACAAAGGGTTGTATTTAAACTGGATATGGATAAATAAAAAGTATTTTAAACGATTGAAAATTTGAACAAGATGTATATTTTTTCACAAGAGCCAAAACATTATGACCCCCTACATTTTGAAATGAACTCGCCTGGATGACGTGGAAGGCAACTGATCAAAAAACTGGAATTGATGAATTGGTATTAAGTGGTGAATTAATCCATTTGCCAAGGCTGGTTGAAGCTGTGTTGCCATTACAAGTTCAAAAAATCGTTATTGACAGGTGGCCATAATAAAAAGTATTTTGAACTCTTGAAATTTGTATATATATATATATATATATATATATATGGAAGAGTGTGAACTAATAGTAGGAATTGAAAAAAAAGGCCACAGCGCCACTTGGACGGCGTGGTAGACAGGTGCATGGTGATCATATGTTGTCCAAAACTTTAAATAAAAAGGTTTAAATAATGCCGACCTTGAGCACGATACAGGATATGGTGATATGGGTTCCTATGCAAATATTCAGTTTCTGTGAATGCGCCCTGTCTCCCTCCAGGTGCTTACGTAGAGTTTTTGAGAAACCTTGTAAAACTAAAAGAATCTGTGAATAAATACTATCTGTATATTTCTGTAATTTCTATATTCTTTAATAAATAATTCTTCAATTTTGGTTGCCAAAATATTACTGGCGATGACAAAAAGTCGTCCCAATTCTTTAAGACGGCAGGCTAATTTGTGGATTGAAATGAGCTTGCAGAAAGCTCATCATGTTAGATGGATATACTTATGCACGCAGCGTAAACCATTCAATTCTTCAGTTTCTTGCAGAATAGACCGGTTTGAAAACAGTTACAGTTCCGATATTATTACAACCAATATTACGGTTTGAAAATTCTGATTCAGTATGGTCTATTCTGAGTCCAAACTGATTTGAAATCTCTTTGAGATCTCGTCTTTGCTGTTTCTGTTCAAAGAAAAAAAAAAAAATGGCTACTGTGCCAAAAACTAATGGCAGCTTGTATCTCAATAAGAGGTGTGTTACAAACGCGGCTTCGTAATCCAGTCCTTCGTTTCGAAGTTTATTCGGTTTATTCGGCTCTTTTTAAGGACCTGTTAGAGGGGTACCTCACCAGACTAGTGAGATAATGCCGAACTTTCATCTGTTTCCACGTGCGCTTCATGGATGTTCTTTTGGAATGTAATCGGTGGCCTTCTTGTTCCACTTATGCATGCAACGAAAACAACTCACTGATGGGTAATGTGAGGAGGGCATTGCCATCCGCACAACTCAATGCAAGACACTATACACACTCTGACATGATCGCCATCGTGTTTCTCAAAGCATTAACTGCAGAGGACGCAGCCAGAAGATTCAATTCCTTCCATAAAATACAAAATGGCATGGAGTTTCCCTTCAAATACCTTCGCATTAAATTGTTTCAAATGTGAATACTATCATAATTAAATTTAAATAAATATACAACTCTAGTAATTCCTACAGTTCCGAGACGGAGTTTCAACCTATTAAAGTCTAAAACTCCTTTTTTTTTATTAAATACTTTCTCATGCACATCCTTTTAGAAAAGTCATAGAATGGGCTATACAAAAAATATCTCGTTCATTTATTTATTTTAATTATGATTTATTTTATAAGAATTTTAATGAATGATTAAAATATTTTTTAAAAAATTTTCAATGAGGTTGCAAGAAATTTTTAGAAACTTTATTTAGCTGTATTTTTTTAAAACAGGTACATATTATTTTTACAATTTTGAATTGAAATAAACATATATAAGCATAAATATATTCTACTTGATTCTGAATTTGATCAAAATATCTTTCATTTGAATGGATATGCTGATTTAAATTTAATGACCCCTTGTTTTATTCGAAAATCACTATATTGTTTATAGTGTAGAGGGTGTTTTAAAAAAGATGGGCAACTTTTATCGTAGGAAAGGAAATAAAAAAAAAAAATCTGGACTCCACAAGACGGTGGGAGCAGACGACTAGATGAAATCTCAAAAGGGCGTATACGTTGCCGAAAACAAGGTTAATGAGAAAAAAAAAAAAAATCTATTGTCCTTAGTATCACTGACCCTGGTGTGGCTCTAACCTTTCAGCCTCCAGCAAAATGAGGTTTGGTTTGTTTGTCGCTCTACGATCATCTTGTGCACATTTTAGGCTAAACAGACCGGGATCTACAGTTTAAAGTGGATTCCGAACCCCTACAAACATCCATGGCACCGCCGGGACTCGAACCTGAAACCCAGAAAATGAGGATGTCAAGCGTGGCTCATGAAGAATACTGCTCACATGTCATGTTCTTGCACTTGGCGGAACTGCCACGGTATCCTGGTTCCCCTGCAGACAGTCACACGACCTTGTCCAGAATAAAAGATGTGTCAACAGCATATATCGCTAGATAGATAACGCCTATCTTGAAAAGGAACTGTATGTGAATAAGTCTGTTAATTCTCTGTTATTGTAGCTCTGTAGATAAATTGCATAACACCCTTTCCCTTAGTGAACTATATTGCAAATGGGATTGATAATTATACCACGTGTCTCAAAAAAACTGGCATTGGACAACCATGACGTATATCTGCATAGTGTTGTGCTTCCTCATAGGGACGTTCTTATACATAGTGTGCTTTATCTATCAGTAACTTACAACAAGAAACGTTGTTACTTATGTAATTATATTGCGGGTTGGCATTTCTACACGCGCCAGCTTCTGTACTTTTAACGCCCGTTCATGCATTCTGAGATAAAAATTGCTTGCTCCTTTTTAAAATGCATTCAATCTTCTTTGAAAAACACCGCGCGAATGCGATAATTAAGTAAAGAATTCACTTTGATACACTTCGAGTGCTACAGTGGAATGCCGGTGGACTGTCTCAATCCAAGCTCGCAGAGCTTTTGCTGACTCTGTGTGAGAAGGATACTGATTTCTTTACTATTATGGAGGCTAATTTGACAACCGACTGCCTGCAAAACCATCTTTACAGATACTCAAAATTGTTCATTTCCCCGATATGCACCTCTGGAGAGACCATGGACTCCACACGCATCTACTCACTGTGCAGCTCTGATGCAAGACTTTTTCTCGCCGAGCGATATTGGGAGGCTTAGAGATTAAAGAACTTGTTTCAGCATATCTGGGTTATCTTTTTTTTTTTTTTTCGTTGTTCTTTTTTTTTTTTTTGCTGTAACTGTTCATAATCTGCCATTGGAAATAAAAAAAAAAGGTAAAGAATTCGGTCTGTTGGACTCACTTCGCTGACGATTGTGTGCGATGTCTTGGAGGTGTCGTACTCCCACCGGGTGCAGGGCGCCGGGGAGGAGGAGTTGGGGCTGGTGGGGCACCCAGCAGCGGTCGGCGCCCCGGTGGTGGGGGCGGGCGGCGGCGGCTGCACGCAGCGGAAGTCCATGTTGGGGGCGAGGAAGACGATGGAGAAGTTCTGCCACATGCCCACCACGTTGAGGCACGCGAAGAGGAGGAAGGCCCTCAGCTGCCACCTGCCGAAGCTGCCTATCGCGCCGAAGAAGTCCATCCTTCGGGCACCTGAAACGACAAGAAATCTGTCAGTCCTTGTCTCTCGGTGCTCCTTGGCCCCTATAGGGCCTAAACACCTGGATTATTGGGATGAAGGCGCTGATAAAAGAAACAATAGAATATGAACATTACAGGTAATGCCAACGGTCATACCATGCTGAATATACCGGTGGTTGTCGTTAGATCACCGAAGTCAAGCATCATTGGGCGCGGTTCGTACTTGGGTGGGTGACCACCTGGGAACACCGCGTGTCGTTGGCCTTCACAAATTTGGGACCTGAATGGCCGCCGAGTGTTCTAGCGCTCTGGCGGTCGGTGCCACAGGTTTAGGGTTCGAATCCCGGCGGTACCATGGATGTTTGTAGTGGTTTGAATTCACTTTTAAGCCGTAGGTCCCAGTCTCCTATGACTGTAAGAGCGTAACGGAGCCTAGACGGGTGCCAGACTTCTACCTACGGGTGCTCCATCACAACAGAAGCTGCTTCCTTCCCCTTCAATCATGAGTACGTATGGGCTCGTGGGCTTGCAAGCCAAGTTTGATAAGAAACAACAACAACATTACAGGTAGTGAGCAAAAATTTAAGTCTCCAAAGTTAAGAACTAAAAAGAATACAAAAAGTTAAAAATAAAAAAAGATAAATTACACAAGTTAAAAAATAAACATAAAAATAAAATTAATTTAAACACTACGAAATGAAGGAACCGCTGCTAGAAATGATGACTAAAGAATCAGATCAGGGTCGAACTCACTGCCTGGACAGCAAGAACAACACACATGACAACCGATCCAGTTCGTCTAGGACAATTGAAGATTGTTAAGAACGGCTCGAGTTTCCGGCAGAGTGAAATCTTATCTCGGAAGATTACGTATTTCAACATTCGGAATATATTCAACACTTGCATAAAAATGCTGGAAAGCTTGAATATAAAATTTTGAATAGAGGGAGATCAAGACTGTGACGAATGCCATCATTTCTAAACGATAAAAAACGCTCTGCCTTACACTTTTGCCAGTAATTCGTGCTGAGAACAATTGTAAGCAAGGTGTTGGAAATGTTATGCTTTAGTTCGTGCCACGCAGCGTCACGTGGAAGTTTTATAAAAATCGTTTGGAACCGATTCAGAATTTAGCTGTTGCCGTGGAGATGGGCTGTTGGTTGCTGTGGAGTTGTTGCCGTGGAAACGAGTTGTTTTATTCTAAAAAGAAAATTTTTCTTCCAGTTTAGCTTTTACCTTTGAGATGTTACCATCAACCCTGGATATCTTTGTAAATAAATGAAAATTCCATAAATATTTGAATGAACTGATCCATACTTCTTGGACCACAAGAAAGCTGCGGCTAACAAGAAAAATTGAACCACCGAACGAAAGAATCAAGATAGTCGTAGTGCCATAAGGTGTGAAAAAGCAAATTTTCAAGATAGAGTCGATGATTTTAAGGGTTAAATTCTTAAAGTGTGTTTCGTTTATTTGTTTTGTGTTTTTTTCTTTCAACCAGTTCCTCCCTCTCTGAAACATGCTCTTTTTCAATTCCTATAATTAATTCACACTCTCCCCATATATATCTTGTTCACATTTCCAATCGTTCATAAAACACTTTTTATTCCTCCACTCGAGTTCAAATGCATTTTTTTTTAACTTGTAGTGGTTGACACTGGATGTCAATACAGCTTTTTCAAATATTAATTCATTCATTAAATTTAATTCGTTAGTTTTAGTTTTTTTTTTAGATTTAAGTTGTATGTATCTACCAATAGAGGGCGCCAGATAAACATAAAAAAATGAATGAAAATGATTTATAAAAGACTTTCTGCAGTAAAGTGAAAAAAAAAAAGTAGGAACTGACTTAAAAAAAAAAAAAAATTTTTTTTTTTATGTTACTTGTTTTGTGTTATGCTTTCAACCAGTTCCTCCCTCCCCTGAAACATTCTCTTTTTGTGCTTACGGACTCATTTATATTCATTTATTTAATTACGAAAAAATTCGAATATTTTTCTTTTTAAAAAGGCTTGACCGTCATGAATGAGACGGAGGAACAATTGTCGGTATTTTTAGAAGAGTTGTCAAAGTTGAACTCCCAATTTCATGTAAAATTTATTTTTAATCACGAATCTTTTCACTCACGTTCATAGTACTATGTCTAAAAATACTACATTTTATCATTTTAAATAAAAATACAAAACTTAATTCAATTATTTATTGCAAATTTTATTTTTAAAAAAATTATTTTATATTTTGAAAATTTGACTCATCGTTCACTAGAAATAAGCGCAGCAGAAGGACTCAGGCTCCAAAATCGTTGGCATTGCAGTCACGGTTTTAAAAAAAGCGAGGAGACTCGAAGGAGATTGTGACAGAGAGTTAAAAGTTTCCTTTCACAGGCTTCCTTCATTCCCCTCGTGGAGACACACCGATGCCGAACAAAAAGAAAAAAATCTGAAAAGGGAAATTTCACGGCATTAGGTTTTGGAACTGAGAGAATTCAGTTCGAATCCCAGCTGAGGAGGCAGTAGTTCCTGAATCCATGACGGGCACGATAAGTTGCCTGACCGGAAGGTGCTTTTGATTGAGTCGAGGAGATCTCTCTGTTCTATCCATCGGGATATTCGTTTCTGACACAATGCCCCCAGGGTTGTCACCCATTTATGTTGTTGTTTCTTATCCCACTTTACTGGCCAAGCCCACGAGCCTATACGTACTCATGATTGAAGGGGAAGGAAGCAGCTTCTGTTGTGTTGGAGCACCCGTAGGTAGATGTCTGACTTTGGCTCCGTGACGCTCTTACAGTCATAGAAGACCGGGACCTACGGCTTAAAGTGGATTCGAACCACTACAAATATTAAAGGCACCGCCGGGATTCGAACCAGAAACCTGTGGCACCGAGCGTCAAACACTCGGCCATTCAGGTCCCAAATTTGTGAATGCCAATGGCACGAGTGTTCCCAGGTGGTCACCCACCCAATGATGCTTGACTTCGGTGATTTAACGTGAACCGGTATATTCAGTATGCACCGGTATATTCCCATTTATTGTTCATATAAAAGGTAATTGTTTCGATAAGTATCCTGTTAATTACATAAAGTTTTCTGAATATTATTATTAAATTATAAAATTATAAATTTTTTGTTACAAGAACTTAATCAATAGTATATGAGCACAATATGCATAATGACGTTTCATTTAACATCGATTAATAACTAATGGAAAAATAGTCTGACTTACAAAAAAAAAAAAAAAATACATACAAATTTCTTTGGATACGCAAAACCACTAAAAACATGAAAGCAAAAATAACAATCAGAGTTTATATGAAGGAGAATAAATAACGTCCATCAAAGCAATTACGCATACTGTGATTGAAAGAATTCGGCAGTTACATGAAAGTCAATAAGTTGGCCAGAAATATCACTCTGTTTAAAAAAAAATTGCTGTTTAGACAATAAATGTTGTTGGTTTTTGTTCTTGATTAATGTTATGAGGACGTTGTCGGTGATCTCAAGAAGAAATCGAATTCGTTAAGAGCCAGCTTGATAGCAGTGGGCTTATCGCAAATGGATGATGATAAGCTGCTTAACATCTCTCGCAGTGTGATTCGAAGACTTTAGAATCAATGGAGGAGTAGGTTGCTTAGGCACAGGTTCGAATCCTGGCAGTGGCATGGATGTTTGTGAGGGGTTCGAATCCACAGGTCACGGTCTAATGAGCCCAAAGTGTGCAAAAAATGACCGTAGAGCGACACACGAAACCTACTCGTAATACATCACAGAGGGTGAGATAGGATCCTGTACACTAAAATAAACCACACTTTCTATAACAGATATATTAGATGTAATTTTTTTTTTTTTCATTTATCAACAATCTCAAAAATAAATTTAATTTCCTATCTCTCGTATTGACCTGCAGGATAAACTCCGTTTTCTCTGAAGTGATTGAAATGCATGCCTTCATGATTCATCCAGTTCATAATCTAGACCTCACCTGTACGTTTCCAAATTTGAATCTGTCAGTTCGTGAATTCTCTTTGTAAGAGATATCGGGATCTATGCTAGTGTTATTGTTACTGAATTTAGTCTAGTAGAGGAACCTCACGTGTAGCTGTACCTCAGGTTAGATGGGATTCAACAGATCGGCAAGCCTGAATTCTATTCTGAACTGGGAGAACTGCCAGCTGCTCTTAATCCTAATCAAACGACGACGATTTGCCAGATTGACGAGGAAACCTTGGTTGCCCTAGCAACCTCTATCTCCTGCTGTGTGAACGAGAGAAATTTCTTAAGCTTTAAGCCCATTTTTTTTTTTTACTTTCTAATGCAGCTGGCAAACACTTAGACAGCTTGATCTTGGATGCCTTAAGAAAAGCGCTGCACAGACGTACTCACTTTAATTACCCAGGGGCGCGTGTAAGATAAACCACGGAGTAACAATGCCCCCACAACGCTCTACGATCCTATTAGACAGGGACCTACAGTTGAAGGTGGATTCCGAACCACTACAAACATCCATGGCACCGCCGGGACTCGAACGCGAAACCTGTGGTACCGAGCGCCAGCCACTCGGCCATTCAGGCCCGCTTTAAGTCCATTGATTAGACAGAAAATCTTATTCAAAGGCCTTTAACGAAGCTTAAATAGGTTACTGCTCCATGTAGGATCCTTCTTTTTTTTCTCATTTTCTAGTTGCCAACTTAATTGTCCAAAGGAAACGGCGAAGTTAAGTGAGAAATATTACTTATTAAAGCCAATTTATTTCATTTTGGGTAAAAAACATTTTTTTTAAATGGATTTTTATGAAAAATTATATCTAAAATTTGTAAATATTTATTTATAATATCCAAAATTATAATGCAATAGATAATTGTAAAAACAGACATTTTAACCAAATTTCGTATTCAAATTCTATTATAAGTGAAAACAAAAAACAACATTTAACATTTACAGAGCATCCATATTGAACTTATCAATAATTAATACGCATCTCATTTTTTCCCACCAAAAGAATCAAAATGTCAGAATAAATTCACTGATATCTTTTTTCTTTTTCTAATGCAGCTGACAAACACAGAGGTCTTAAGGCAAGCGCTGCACAGACGTTACTCACTTTGCATTACCCAGGGGGCGCGTGTAACTTAAAGATACGGACGCGGAGTAACAATGCCCCCGCAACGCTCCACGATCTATTACACAGGGACCTACTTTTAAAGTGGATTCCGAACCACTACAAATAACCATGGCACCGCCGGGGACTCGAACCCGAAACCTGTGGTACCGAGAACCAGAGCGCTAGCCACTCGGCCATTCAGGCCCAAATTTACTGATATAAATTAGCTTATTCTCAAGAACATTTTCGAAACAGGATTTAACACCAGGAACAACATAATTAACCTAAAAATAAAATGCTGATAGCAAAATAGTCAATATAGAAAAAATAATAATAATTTATACTTTAAATTTATCTGCACTTAATACTATTAAAATAGTTAATAAATATACAAATTTATTACTATTATAATAGCATATAATTTCAAATTTTAATTAATTACAGAAACGTACGAATATTCATATAAAATATTTTTCTTTTATGTGTATCATTTTTTGTTGTTTATTTTTTATATTTTTAAGGACAAATGGTTTGGTTTGTCACTCTACTGTGAATCTGTGCACACTTCAGGCTAAATAGACGGGACCTACAATTTAAAGTGGATTCCGAACCACCCTCAAACATCCATGCACAGCCAGGAGTCGAACCTGAAGCCTGCGGTCCAAGGCCAGAGCCCTAACCAATAGGCCATCAGGCCGTTTTTCAAAGACAAGGCAAGAATATAAAAATTAAAATAAAGAATACGTCACAAATAAAACACTGAGCATAAAATTAGATACAAATAGATGCATTCGGATTAACTTATTATTTGAGTATAATTGTATCTCCTATTCGTATCTTTTGACACACCGCGAGTTTCGAAAATTTTGTGCGAAAATCATTTGGGTCTGCCTTGCGTAATTACAAATATGATTTCATTTGAGATGTTGCCAACAATCCTTCCTTTCATGTTGTTCTGCAGACATTTTTTTAATGGATGTCCAAGTCCCGGCGGTGCCATGGATGTTTGTAGTGATTCGGAATCCACTTTAAACCGTAGGTCCCGGTCTAACACGATCGTAGAGCGTTGTGGAGAGTGACATATTAAAAAATAAGGAAAAAACTAATTGTTCATATATATAGTGATTAGGGGATTATAGACTTTGTTGCTTCACATCCCCATATACCACTTCATTCATCATCTTCTTAAATGGTGCCTAAAACACGGAGAATGAATTACTTATGGATGCTTACATTTACTTTTCGTTATTGTCATTTTTTTCAAAATGAAAACATTTGGGGTCATCACAGCGACACTCTGAAGTTTTCGGTGATCTCGAGAGCTTCAGCGATTATTAAATTGGTTTGGCTTGTCGTTCTAAGGTCATTTTGTGCACACAAGGGGCTAGACAGCCTGCGACCTACAGTTTAAAAGTGGATTCCGAATCATTATAAACCCATGGCACAGCCGGGATTCGAACCCGAAACCAGTGGTACCAATGGTCAGAGCGCTAGCCACATGGCCACCAGGTCGCATGATTATTAGAGGATTATAGCTATTTAAACGACTAAATTTTTACTTGAGGGGACGGGGGAGGGGGGATTCTTTTAATAAAAAATGAATAAATCAGGATAAAAGTCTGATGGATCCATCTAGCAATACATATTTAGTAAGAAAATAATTGATTTGAAAAATACTGATCATTTCAGTTCATTCAATACAGGGACCAAAGCAAAAAAAAAAAAAAAAAAAAAACTAAATCTTATTGTAGATTATTATGGAGATACGTGGCCGCGTAGCGGCCAGTAGCTCATTGTAAAATGTTGAAACATAGCGGTGGTCTCATGCCCTTTCAGTTAATGAGAAAAATAGATAATTAAATGCCCTTTTTTAAAAAAGAATTATTTATTTGATAAAATTATAAAATGAAAAATAACAAAAATTTCAAAAATGTAGATGTTGATGAAATCAGTTGCATGTAATAAAACAGGATGAGCAAATGTCAAATTAGGAGAAAAAAATAGCTTAGGAGAAAAGAGAACTTTTTTTCATCTAGGCAGTTGTAAGGAATTAATTTAAAATATTTAGAACAGTGCGAGCTCTTTTGCCATGTTTGCGGAAGAAATATCATAATCGTAATTTTGTAGGATATTTAAAACAGGGTTATTGATGTTTCGCATATCATTATAGAATTGAGTAGAAATTTTGTGAACAAATTGTCTTAAACTTGGAATTGAGAGCTCGTCTAATATCGTCATTACGAAAGTACCAGGGTGAATTCGTTAACATTCTGAGAGTTTTGTTCTCAAGCCTTTGAATAATTTCAAAATTTGTACCTGCGACAGAACCCCAAACTGTGCTTGCATAAGCTAATACTGGACGAAGATAAGAGAGATATATTAGAATTTTTAGATTAAGAAAATAACATATAATCTATGATCGACTTACCTTAATAAAGAAAATAAATTGCGAGTCAAGAGAACTACAAGGAATCTTGAAAACTGAGCATGGGAATCATTTCACGGTCCGCATCCAGTGAGAGGGGACGCAGAAATGAAGAAATAAAACATTTTTTTTTTTCCTCTTCTTCCACCCCTTCCCCCGCCCTCTTTTATCGGGCGAGAAGTCTCGAGTCAATATCGACTCTCGTTCACGGATTCAAAGAAAGTTTTTTTCTTGTTTATTGGGTGTCTAGTTTATTTAAGATTAGATGAGTTCCCGATTTTGAAGAGCTCGCCTTTGATCTCAAAGATGTTCGCCGTCTGGATGCTCGAATGTACTTCTCACAGCTATTTTTCGCCAAGTTCATGAGAGATAGATAGCATTTTAAAGTTTCTGATAACAAAAATCACGCATTCATCAGGAATGGATCACTTCGAATGAGGTTTCGGTCTACACTAGATGAGGCGACGCTTTTATAAAAGAATAAAAAAATATCTTAAGAGCATTCCACGGCTGACTGATGGAAAGATCTGTCAATCGTACACGATTCCGAGGGCATTGGCCTCATGATTCTTGGAACGCTTATCGAGGTAAAAATCATCCTGCAATTCAATGAGTCCTGTTGTAAAATATGGATTTATTGGAAAACCAATCCATTACAATAAGGATCATACACAAAGAAGGAACAAGCAGAACAAAGCAATATATACACTCATGAGCCAAAACATTATGACCACCCCTGCATTTTGCAATGAACTCGCCTGGATGACGTGGAAAGCACGTGATCGGGGGAAGCGTTATTTAACTGGTATTAAGTGGTGGTATTAATCCATGCCAAGGCGGATTGAAGCTGTGTTGCGAGCCAAAGGGGGTCAACTCGTTATTGACAGGTGGTCATAATGTTTTGGCTCTTGAGTGTAGAGCAAGACAGCAATTGACAATAAATCTGTCTCACACCTCACAGAAAGTCAAGCGGAGAGAGAGTAAATAAAGGAGGTAGACATTTTATTTCAGTCTATGAGGCTTCCCAACATAACTGCAAGACTTCTCCTTGGCGCCGAGCCTTCCTATTCAGTCCTGGACAATTCAAAAGATGTTCTGTATTCACTGTACCTGCTCTACATATTGGGAAAGTGCTCGTGGCGAGGACACCTGTCCTGTTAAGGCGTTCCACAAATTCAGGAGTCCTAATCAATAGTTTTCATATTTGTGACACCATTAATCAAATAACACCTGCCCTTCTCTACAGTATTGAATTAAAAAAATGCTGCTAAACTCTGCATAACTCCATATACGGATCCCCTCATCTTGCTTAGGTGCTTTTCTGTTAGTCGGGCGCAAGTGATATATCGCCGAATATCGCTACATATACACTCAAGAGCCAAAACATTATGACCACCTGTCAATAATGAGTTGGCCCACCTCTGGCGCAACACAGCTTCAACCCGCCTTGGCATGAATTAATACCACCACTTAATACCAGTTAAATACCACTTCCACCTGATCAGGTGCTTTCCACGTCATCCAGGCGAGTTCATTGCAAAATGTAGGGGTGGTCATAATGTTTTGGCTCTTGAGTGTAGCATTTCTTTATTTCTTAAGTTTATGGAAAAATAAATTGTAAATGAAATGAGTTATTTGTATCGGGAAGAGAATTGTTTTATTTTCGAAATTGTTTAGATTTAAAATTTTTGCGTCTTCGCCAAATTGAGAAACCTGATGCTGACGAAACGCGTTGCGGCCAACGAAAAACAAACTGAAACGTTTTTAGTAAACGCTATCACCCGTAGTTTGAAATCCGTCGTTATAAGAATTGATCTTCCCGCTCATCTATCAGACACATAAGACTAGCCCAGATACCACAGACCATATACAAAACAACAGCTGAATGGAAACAGTCTGCTAGTTTCAGGTAGAGTTACCGGAGTTATAACTGTCGTCGTTGGCGTCAAATGGCTGAGATTATTATAATTCATTTACAATCATTTTTGGCAATGGTTTCATGCAGAACGTAACATGGAGAAATAATGAAATAGTTATGGTGAATAATGAAATAATTTTGTGCTGATATCATTATTGGTAAAGAAATGAAATAAAAAAAGGACTCGACTCGACAACTTAGGAATTTTTAAAGGCTGCGAAATGCAATTATTTTTCTGAACATTGTTGACATAATGCTGGTTTGATAGTGCATTCAATTACATTGTATTGAAACCGCCTTCGGTGAAAGAAGAGATATGTTTCATTTGAATGGCCGAGTGGCTAGCGCTCTGGCGCTCGGTACCCCAGGTTTCGGGTTCGAGTCCCGGCGGTGCCATGGATGTTTGTAGTGGTTCGAAATCCACTTTAAACCGTAGATCCCGGTCTAACACGACCGTAGAGCGTTGTGAAGAGTGACATATTAAAAATAAGGAGAAACTAACTGTTCATATATATAGTGATTAGGGGATTATAGTCCTTGTTGCTTCACATCCCCATATACCACTTCATTCATCATCATAAATTTCATTATTAATGGCATACAAAATTTTGGGATTTTATATGAAGCGAATTAAAAATTTTCTACCTAACCAGTGGTGCTCTTGAGTAACTCTACTGTGCATTAATAATATAAATATATTAAGGGCGCATAATTATCATTTTTAAATCACCAAGGTCACAACAAAGAGGCTAAGTACGATGGCAAGTGCTGTGTTTTTACGATTATTGATCCGATGTGGATGCTCGATAAGCAATGAATATCTTCTTTGCTTCTTTTTGTTATTGGAAGACTGACGTGTTCTTGAGTCAATGGAATTAATTACAAAGTAAATGTTTCATATCAGTTTTGTTAAATTATACATCCTTATTATTGGTAAAGCATTCAAATAAGACAATTGATAGTAAGATCTCGTTAAAATCAAAAATTTGTAAAGGATTATAAGTTACTGGGCCTTCTACAAATTATTCTATGTATATACAGTGAGCCACAAAATTGAGTATACACCTCTAAAACTTTTAGACTTCTTCCAATTACAAATTAAATATTGATTTAAATAGATAAATTTTTTTATCCTAGATACTTTAACCTCTTCTTTACCATCCTATAATAAAAAAATTCTATAGTTAACTTATTTATTACGAAAAAAGTTAAGCGATTCGAAGAAAAGATAGAAAACCAGGCCGCAAAATTGAGTATACACTTCTTATATTTGTAAATTAGGCCACCACTTTTTAGTTTCCAATTTTCTTTACAGAGTTTCAGGAGTAGCTTCTGCTTATAACACGTGCTATTGCACTTCAACGCTTTTAAATAGTATTTTTCTCATTAAAAATCGTAAAATGAGCTCTCGTAAAGAATCTACTGAATCTGAGCGTTTATTGGTTGTAAAATGGTCGAAAGAGGATCTTCGAAAATCGCTTCGTTGATTGGTATAACTCATGGTTGTGTCCAAAAATACTACAGAAGTATAAAAAGCTGTATCTGTGGCGAATATTCCTGGAAGAGAACGTAAAGAAATACTGAGTACTACAGCGAAGAGGAAGATCATCCACTCAGTAAAGAAAGATCCGAGGGCGAGTGCCTCTAAACTAGTTTTATCGATGTCCTCTACAATCGGGAAAAAAGATCTCAGTTGAAACAATTCGACGTACCCTTCACCAATATGGGTTTCATGACCGTACACCAATACGAAAGCCACTCATCAAGTATGTGAATAGACAAAAGTGAGTGATTTTCGCCAAAGAACATCGTTTATAGACTATTTCTTTCTGGAACACTGTAATATTTTCTGTCGAAAGTAAGTTTAATCTTTACGGAAGCGATGAACGATTTAAAATATGGAGAGAAGCTGGGAAAGCACTGGCACCTAAAAACACCGTTAAGACAGTCAAGTTCGGAGGTGGATCTGTCCTCGTTTGGGGTTGCATGTCGGCTGGAGGAGTTGAAGAGCTTGCTTTTATTGATGGTATTATGGGCAAACATGTATATTTGGGGATTTTAAATGATAACTTGAAAAAAAGTGCCAGTAAGTTGGGGCTTGGGTCAAGCTTCATATTCCAGCGACCAACGACCCCAAGCATACAGCGAAGATTGTGCAGTTATACTTGCTGTACCATTGCAAGAAGCAATTACACACTCCAGCCCAGTCTCCAGACCTAAACGTCATCGAAAATTTGTGGTCGCAATTAGAGAAGCTGTACATGAGCACGAAATCACAAGCAAGGAAGTTCTCAAGAAGGTTCTGAGAGAAGAATGGGCTAAAATTTCTTTTGAAACCACTAAAACACTAGTAGAATCTATGTCCAGAAGATTACAAGCTGTAATTCAAGAAAAAGGTTATGCAACAAAATATTAATTTGTACGTTAAAAGGAAATTAATAAAGGTGTATACTTATTTTTGTGGTGTAATTTTTCCTCTCGTCTCAGATCTTTTTTTTTTTTTTTTCAAAGAAATAAATAAACGTAACAATTTATAAGTATAGTACGGTAAAGCATAGACTAAAGTATATAAGGTAAAAAATTCAATCATCTTAAAGCAATATTTAATTTGTAATTGCAAAAAGTCTCTAAGTTTCTAAGGTGTATACCAATTTTGTAATCCACTGTATTTGGTTGGTTTGTTTCCATAGGTTGGTTGTTTCATTTTTTGATTGATTGATAATTGCAGGTGAAATACTGACATTATATCAATCTGAAAAAAATAAAAATTAAATTGAAAAGATTGGAAATAGATACGAAGCGATGCCGAACTGATTAAAAAACTTGAGAGGCGTAGAGGAGTTAAAAATCATTTATTATAATCATTGAGTGGTGAAGTCATTATTTAAATGCAGTGAAGTTGTTTAAAGGGGAATGTACGCATTGGAAAACGAATAATGTACCGATTTCAACAACGTTTAAATAAAATTTGCAGTCGTGGTTTGGTATTAAGAGGTGGTGGACATTTAATTATTGAAAAATCAGAGAGGAAAAGTTTCTGATAAAATAAGATCTGCAGTAAAAATGCTGATGTGATCAAGTACCACCTCATTTGTAGAACACAGTAATAAATACGAAATGACCCTATATACACAAACATTATATTACAAACGTATATTATTATATTACAAGTATCGTTAGGTGAATATTTTTAAATTCTTATCTTGATAAAAAAAAATTCTTGAAAGAGCCAGGCGATGGGAACAGATACTGTAGTTTATCGCTAATTGTTTTAGATAGGGCTGGAATGCAGCAAGGATATTGGAACGAGTAAGTTGCCATCATTTTTTGCTCTAGGATTACTATTTCATAAAAACAATTGTTGATATTCCAGCAGTTGAATTGTAATCATTCTGGTGAGAATTATGTCGAAAGCGCATGTAGCAGAAAGCACAGTATGATGCTATTGAAATTTTGATATTATATGAATTATTTACTGAAACCATAATTACGATTGAATTTCTTGAATTTTTCATTGAATTTCTTGGCTTTTCTACATCCACATTTTCAGTAAAACATCAAGTAGATGATAACAGATACAGTTTATCGATATTGATAAAAGAATGATTTGATATTGGGCTGCAGGACCATTTAAAAGAACAGGAAAATAGATAACAAAATATTTTTGTGTTGTCATCCCCTGTTGACGGAATATTGATTAGAACTAAAACCAAAATGACAGAGATAATTGGAGCATAATGACTTAGAAATGGAAGGAATGGTTGGGTAAAAACAAATGATGAGGTTGTTCAAAGTGTAGCATTACAGATGACTGTCGTTAACGGGTAGCTAGTCGAATTGCTGTTGTTGAAACGTTGATTTAGTTCTATATTCAGGGAGCAGCAGTGGATGGAAAATATTCTTTTGTTCGTGGTCGTCGATTATCTGAATGATTTGTGAGGCTTCTACAACACGGAACTATTTAAAATGGCTGAGTTTAATAATTAATTTACAATCATTTTTGGCATTGGTTTCATGCAAAACGTGGAGACTGTGAATATTAAATAAACATGCGCTGAAATGATTCTTGGTAAATGACTGAATTTAATCTGCGGCTAAATGATTTCCATATTTATATTGAAAAACATAAATGGTGGTGGTAACAATGCTGGATTACTTTCTTAAACCTGTGACAAGGGCTATGAATTGGGATTGGGCATTTAATGCTGCTGTATATCGCATTAACTGTAATCATCGTAGTGGTTTTCTGGAATGTACATGACTGTATTTTAAATTGAAGGCAACTGATGATAGGCAATGTTATTTGAGAGTGGATGATAAAATAATGCCAAGTTGTAATAAAATTTAATCATATTGTCGAGTATTCGTATGACAGGTGGCAGTATTGGATTCTTTTAGAATAGGGGGGCAGCAGAGGGTAAATAAGGAAGATGTAATTATTTTTTATGGAATATTGAATTAGTTTCATTCTAAATTTAAAAAATGCATAAGTTTTATCAATTTCGTATTGTAATAATTAACAACTAATCTTTGTTAAATATTTTTTTCATTTTTATATATTAATATTATTGGTTGCTTTTCTTGATGATTTAAATATGCTTTTGTATTCAAGACAGCAAAATATAAAAATTTGTACATTATTTCAAATACATATTATGAAATTCTGCATTTAATAACTCAATTAATAAATTGAATATATTACATTTTGTAAATAAATTTTTACTGACGTAAACTGTAAATATATGTGTAAATAAATTGACATTTTACTTCTTAGCATATTTAATATCATTTTTTTTTTTTTTTTTTTTTTAGAATAGATGTTTTTACAATGTGAGAAGATATTTAATGCAGTAAATTTACATCTATTTTATTTATTTAAAGCTAATATTTAAACATTTCTAATTGTTTAACATTGAATAAAATAAATTATCAGAAAAAAATATGTATATACTACTGTGCCCAATAAGTAAGACCAATTTTTTTTTTTCAAAAAAACTCTTCAATTATCTTTTTTTTTTTTTTTTTTCAATAATCTTCAATTATATTTTCTTTCTAGTTATTCTTCTTTTTGGCTTTCATCTGAATGTATGTGTACGAAGCCAGTACCTAGGTTTATCCTTATAGGTATGAAGATAGCTTGCAACTGTCTGGTGCGAAAAAATACAGTTGAAAATAATACAAACATGTAATAAACAACGAAATCTGAAATGAAAAAAATAAATATTATTCTCAATATGCAAATTATTTCATCTTTTTCAATTCCTTCTATTAGCTCACACTCTCCCTATATATATCTTGTTCAAATTTTCAATCGTTAATAAAAATACTTTTTATTCATCCATTCAAGTTCAAATACATTTTTGAACTTGCAGTGGATGACACTGGATGTTAATACAGTTTTTCAAATATTAATTCAGTAATTTAATTTAATTAATAATTTTATTTTTTTTTTACATTTAAGTTGCATATATCTACCAATAGATGGCGCCAGATAAACTTAAAAAATGAGTGAAAATTATTTATAAAAGGACTTTCAGCAATATAGTGAAAAAAAGTAGAATTGACTTAAAAAAAATATTTTATATTATTTGTTATATTATAGAACTCAAATGGTTAAGTTGACAATAGCAATTTCATTTAACGCTGCACGTTTATTATGGTGTTAATGCTATTATAAGGTGTTATCACCTGATTACATACGGATTCAATTATTTCTATAATCTTTCATAAATAAATAAGTAATTTTATCGAGAAACAATAAAACAATAATTTATAAAGAAAAAAATCAAATTCACATTAATTCGCACACACAAATTCAAATTAATTCTTTTCGTGTCCAACATTTTAATTAATATACTTTTAATAAGTATTATTAATAAAATGGTTAAATTAAAATTGTGTATTATATGACATCATATATATATATATATATATGTGTGTGTGTGTGTGTGTGTGTGTGTGTGTGTGTGTAATTAAATTGCCGCAAACTATAATAATTATAACCACTGTACATTTTTTTGTAAGTTTATTCTCAAAACATTCACTGCAATATGTATCTATAATTTCAACTTTAAAAACAATTAAAAATAATAAAATACAATAATAATAGAAAATGTTAATATTAGCAGTAGCCTAACAGTAGATACAACATTACTCAGGGCACCATCAAAAACTGCTACGCTACATAAATCTTCCGCTATCTTCAGTTTTGAACAAACAACTAAAACTGTGGTATCTGAGTATATGCTAGTTTCTAGATTTATTATGAAACTATTCTCTGAAGGACATACTGGCATATAAATTTATCATTAACATACTTTCTGAAAAGGCATATTGGCATATAGATTTATCTTGAATATGTTCTCTGAGGGAGATACTGGAATTTATCATCAACGTACTCTCTGAAGGACATATTGGCATGGACTCAGATCTTCTGCGGGATCATGAACGCACGTTGATGGTGCAGGATTTTGAGGACTTATTGGCTCGTGGGATGCATATAGATTTATCATTCGAACGCACGTTCTGAGGACATATTGGCATATAGATTTATCATGAACGCACTTTCTGAAGGGCATATTGGCGTTTATCATGAACGTACTCTCTGAAGGACATAATGACATTTACCATAAACACTCGTACTTCTAAAGGGCATTTTGGCCTATAGATTTATCATGATCGTACTGTCTTAAGGATATATTGGTATATAGATTTATCATGAAAGTGGTCTCTGAAAGATAAATTTTCACATGCATATAGATTTATCATGAACGTATTCTCTGAAGGACATGCTGGCATTTATCATGAACTTACTCTGTAAAGGATATAATGGTATATAGATTTATCATGAACATACTTTCTGAAGAACATATTGCCATTTGTAATGAACGCATCCTTTCTAAAGGACATATTGCCATATTGTTTCATCATGAACGCCCTCTCTGGAGGACATGCTGGCCTATAGATTTATCATGTATGTACTCTCTGTATGACATACGGACATTTAGTTTCATAATGAACGTACTGGCATATACACTAACATTTCATTTATTCAAACACGTTTCTCCTAATTTGAGACCGATTATTATTAGTTTGTGCATAGCATAATTTTAACTATTAAAAAACCTGGAGAAATTAGTGTTTTAAAGGAAATAATTCAAGTTTTATTTCAAATTTTTGACATTCATAATATTTATAAAAAAAATTAACATAACACAAATGAATGCTCGTACCAAAGGAAACATACTACTGTGTCCAAAAAGTAAGACCCATTTTCAATTTAAAATTCCCGGGGCTTATGGAATTTCATTTGTGTTTCATTTTTAGGTTTGCTGGCACTGTCCTTCACCTGTGTGAAATTTGAAGTTAAAATATTCATTAGTGTGCTTGAGTTACGCTTGACCTTGTGAGTCGCTAAAACTGATTCCGGCGATTTTGAAATGGTTGGTTGGTTTGGTTTTTGCATCACGATAATGCGCCAATTCACACTGTATTGATTCTTCGTGACATTTTCGAAAAAAATGGAACACATATCGTTCTACAACCACCGTATTCACGCCGTACGACTTCTGGCTATTCCCTAAATTCAAAAGGACAGTCCGGTGACACCGTTTTGAGTAGATTGAAGAGCCATTGATTGAAGAGTAGATTGAAGAGCTTTGAAGACCATCCCCTGCCGATGACTTTTCAGCATGCATAAAAAAAGTGCATTGTGTCCGGAGAGAATTACTTTGAAGGCGATGAAATAAATTTGGAAGGATAAATGAAGAGTTTTTTGAAAAAACAATAATTAGTCTTACATTTTGGGCGCAGTAGTAAAATGGACTTACTTACCACTTGCATTAACGTTATATACGTTCTCCCCACAGTCGCCCTTCTGTTTTGACAGACAAAAATAGTACAGGTATAACCACGTGTGCATAAAAGAAACAATAAACATCAAATTAGTGTTGTGACCTCCCTAAAAGGGAAAAAAAATACAAATTTTAAAAGTGCATATCCTTCTTTTCTAAAAGGCCCTTATGGACAACCTTAAGACAGTTAATGTTTTTTTCAATTCCTTCTATTAGCTCACACTCTCCCTATATATATCTTGTTCAATTTTTCAATCGTTTATAAAATACTTTTTATTCATCCACTAAAGATCAAATGCATTTTTTTAACTTGTAGTGGATGGCACTTGAAGTTAATACAGTTTTTCAAATATTAATTCATTGATTAAATTTAATTAATTAATTTTATTATTTTTTTTAGATTTAAGTTGCATATATCTACCCATAGATGGCACCAGATAAACTTAAAAAAAAATGAATGAAAATCATTTATAAAGGACTTTCTGCAATATAGTGAAAAAAAGTAGGAATAGTCTTTAAATTTTTTTTTTTTTATATTACTTGTTATTCTTTACAATGCAATAATTTCGAAGATTAAATTTAAAATAGAATATGTTAAATCTATGAGGTTTTTGCAATTTTTGAGGAGGATTATAATTAGTGCTACATATCAAATTACTTGAATATGAGATTTTACTGTCTATGTAGGCAATAAAAAAAATAGGCTACAGTAAATTTCTTCATGATAAAGTAAACAAAAGAAAACATTAAATCTACAGTAGGCTTCTTTGGCTGTAAAAATTAAAGAAGGAATTAATTTTTTTTTTTTTTTTTTTTTTTGCAGCATATCGCCGAAAAGGATTTCTTTTTACAACAAAATAAAACGTAAGAAACAATAACTTTACAGGGGGCTTAGAATCCACTGCAGAGCAATGAATTTCTTGGCGTTGAACAGCTCATCTATTTTTACTATGCAAATTCTAGAAGTCTCACATTCACAGTGAGAAAAAAAAAATGTCATTACGTAAACGACTGACTACTTGTTGCCTTAAAAGAAAATAATATAATATAAAAAAATTCCTACGTTTTTTTCACTATATTGCAGAAAGTCCTTTATAAATTATGTTGAAATTTTCCTCTAACATCTGGCGCCATCTATTGGTAGATGCATGCAACGCCATCTATGGTAGATACATTAAATCTAAAAAAACTAAAATTAATTAATTTAATTTAATTAATGAATTAATATTTGAAAAAACTGTATTAACATCAAGTGGCATCCACTACAAGTTCAAGAAAAATGTATTTGAATTTAAGTGGACGAATAAACAGTATTTTATTAACGATTGAAAATTTGAACAAGACATATATAGGGAGAGTGTGAATTAATAGTAGGAATTGAAAAAAGATAAATATGGCTGCGTATAACTGTGCCAAGAAATATGTGAAAATAGGACTTTGTACTTTTTACAGGAACGCTGGTATTTATAGCATATTTATTTATAATAAATATATTAATAAATATTAAAATAAATAATTAAAAAATATTAAAAAAACAATTTAAATTTTTAAATTGAAGAAAAAAATACACAACTAATGAAGGAAGCATATTTTTAAGTATAAAAGTTAAAAAAAAAAAACAGAAGAAAATTATGTTTTACAGATAGCTTAAATCAATAGCAAAGAACACATATGTACCTGGTCCATACTTTACACTATTCCAAGATATAACCGGAGCAATACAATGATGAAACAAGTGAATTTTCGTAACAAATGAATCTTTTTTCGCAGGACAGCAAAAATCTGGAAAATTTCAAAAGAATATTTTATATTTTGCGAGTATTTAAGCATGGTGCGACTTAAAAAAAGGAATAGTAACTGTAGGACTGTAAATATTTACAAAATCTAGAGATTAATCAAAAATATTGTCCGTTTTTTTATTAATCTATTTAATAACAATCTCTATTAATTAAAATGTATTGCATTTTAATTTAATAATTTTTTTTTATTTATTCACTTACTGTGTCTGCAAATTCAGTAGAGGCAAAGAACAACCAACAAATCTGAACCATCTGAAAGGTACAGAAAAAAAAACTGCATAAGCAAATAGGGCTTTTTATAAAATGAGAGATTTTAAATTAATAACATTACTGTACATTTAAAATAAGATTTAGCTTTACTCACGGTGAACTAAAGAAGATTTGCAAAAATTTAACCTACGAAAGAAAAGAGAAGAATAACACTTTTCTGGTATTTTGGCAATGGATAACATACTCATAATTGTATCAAACACATGACAAGCCAGAAAAGTTGTAACTTAACCAATCTACACAAATGCAGCATCTAGGGACGGCTTTCAATTATAAGTGTCCCTTGTCAAGCGGAAGGAATTACTAAGCATTAAACCCATCATTGCATATTAATTTGTTATTAAATATTGCATTCTTTTTTACCTTAAAATTCGAAGCACCAAATTATTAAACTCTTGACTCCTAGAAATTTTACTAAACATCGCTTTGCCCTATTCATAGCAAGATTATTAAAACATCGATTTGCCCAACTCTCAGTAGGATCAATAAACATCGTTTGCCGGGTTACTATCACTTTGCTCGACTTGTATAAGGGTTACTAAGCATCTTTTGCCCAACTCGCAGTAAGGTTATTAAAACCTATTTTACCCGATTCGTAGAAGGGTTACTAACCATCTCTTTTTTTAAGATTTGCATAGCAGTAAGGTTATTAAAACCTATTTTATCCGATTCGTATAAGGGTTACTAAAGATCTCTTTTTACCCAATTCGAAACAGGTTACGTTGCTACCACTTTGCTCGACTCGTAAAGGTAACTAAACATCTATTTTCCCAATTCGCAGTAAGATTATTAAACATCGATTTGCCTCAGTGGTAGTAAGGTTACTTTGCATGGCTCTGCCTGAATCATAGCAGGATTACTAAGAATAGCTTTTCCCAACTCGTAGCAGGGTTATTAAAAACATACTTTGTCCAATTAACATACTTTGTCCAATTCGAAACTAGATTACTAAACACCGCTTTGCCTAATTCGAAACGAGATTACTAAACAACTCTTTGCCTGACTAGTAAAAGGGTTACTAAATATCGTTTTGCTTTTATTTATTTCAAGGTTTACATAAGTTGGTATAGTTGCTAGTTGGTATAATTGGTTAACCTACTCACTACTACTAATTGGGTAACGTTGAATCTTCAACTCTAAGTAACACTGAAACTATCAATCTAGTAAATAACTCCACATTAAAGTTGGAAAATCTCGGACTTAAGTCCCGGTAATTGAAAACAATGATATTTTAATATGAAAAATCAAATATGTCGGACAGTATTTTAAAATGCGTTTTATATTTAATTGCACTTACTTTTAGAGCATCATCATTGCTTGAGAAATCCACCGGTTCGCAACGAAGTTTATACTTGGTGAACCATCCGTACACACCGAACTAAAATGTTTTAAAAAATCCTTCATTAATATACGTATTTAAGTACAGTGAAAATGTAATACATATTTATATGATTTATCTAAATTTATTCAAATTTTAGCTGATTTGAAAAAAAGTTGAAAAACTATAGTAAGCTTTAAATACATTTCTGACACATGAATTCGTAAAAATGATTAATGCACTTGTAGACAAGCAGATAAAGAAAATATATAAAGAAATGCTTGTATATAAAGAAAATAATACACATGCATACCAATAAATATAACCGGGTACCAATCTACTCCCATGTCATATATTAATAGTGTACCTGATATAATCGATCTGATATAACCTGTTAATAAGTTATATGTTTTATAATATACATTTGCAGACAACGTGTATTCTAAGGATTACAGAGGATTGAACTTTTTTTCAAATTATGGTATGGATTTTATGGACAATAAATGTCTACGTACTTGAATTATATATTCCCGTAATATAACTAAATATAAAGTTTGATTGAACATAATATAAAGTTTTATAATTGAATATAGAGCTGTGTTCTTGGAATACAGTTACCGATTTGACTTAAAATTAGGTCTAATTTGAGGCCAAGAGAAAATTTCAGGCAATTTGAAAATAATGTACTATTGAACTAATCATAAATAAAATGAAGTCCACAAGAACTGTAATTGCTTGTTTATGCTGCATAGCAATCATAAAAAAAGCTTCAAGAATTTTAAACTCGATGAAGATTTTTTTAATTTTCAAACATCAAATTGGATGAAGTTCTGCTGGGAAGTCTCCATAATTGCACCATTATTTCTGAATACATCTTATGATATCCAATTACTTTGAAAAGGTCAATTTTTTTTTTATTAAAGTTGTTTTGGAGAAAATTTGGAAAACTCCTTTGAGGTAGTCCTACTATATAATGCGAGACTTTCACACAGATCACCAAGTTTACTCTTCAGTAATCAGTAAATTTAGAGTAAATCACAAATAAAATCAAAATTATATACCCTTTCACGCCAAATTGTCATTTGACGAGAATTTAGTGTGTTCATCTGACTGTAAACCTTCATCTTTTGTATATTTTTTCCACTACTTTTAAATCAGCACGTAATGATTCAAACCAATAACGAATGAAAACGGAAACGGACTTATCGTTTCGTTTATGAATTAATCCCAAAATCTTAATTTATCGTAGTGGATCAAATGAAAATAGAACAGTGGTGATAATTTGGTGTGCGCATTAAACTGCGTTTAATGGTGGAGCAGGAGGTGAAAGAAGAGAAAAACCTATTGAGGATTGGATTCTCCCATGGTAAGCGCTCAACCATATGGTATGAGATGGTGGTCAACTAAAAGTGCTGTCCGATAGGCAATCATTCCGCGTCATGTTTGCGACTAACTAAGAGCAACGTTCTGTTATTTGTTTTGTGCAGAAGATGTTGGAGTCCATGAAGTGCATCGGTGAATGAAAACAATGAACCTAGAATACAAGCTGTCAATGAATCTTGTGCAAGATTGGCACAAATGTTTCTACGAGGACGGGAATCTTTGAAAGAGGATTCAGGTCAAAGCCACCTCGTCATCACGAATGATTTGGTGCATAAAGTTGACCAGATCATCCATGTAAACAAACGACGCACAGTAAAGGACATCAGAGAGGAGGTGGGTGTGAGTTTCAGTTCTGTTCGTAACATCATTAAGGAGAAACTGCATTACAAGAAACTGAGTGTACAGTGGGTGCCACACAATCTCACAGACAATCAGCTGTGGCTTCACATGGGATTGTCCTTGCAGAATCTGGTCCGATATCGTGCTGAGAGTTATTTCTTAGACAAAGTTGTCGAAGAAGGAATCTTAGCGCCATCACTACTAACCAGAAAGCAAATCACAAAGTTTACAGGGCAAACATCCCAGTCTAAACTACAAAATAAGTCCAGAGTGATGTAAAGTAAGGGACTAATCAAGCTGATGTTTTTATTTGATACGAAACGCCAATTTTATTAAATACGAAATAATGAGAAGTGTCTCGTTGAGTTCCTGCACCAGGGTTAAACTATCAACACTCGCAATAATAAAGTGCTGCAATATCAAGTACTGCAAATACTATTACTGCAAGTGCTATAATATCAAGTACTGCAAATACTGTTACTGCAAGTACTGCAATATCAAGTACTTCAAATACTATTACTGCAAGTGCTGCAATATCAAGTACTGCAAGTGCTGCAATATAAAATACTGCAAATACTATTACTGCAAGTGCTGCAATATCAAGTACTGCATATACTACTACTGCAAGTGCTGCAATATCAAATACTGCAAGTGCTGCAATATACTAAATACTATTACTGCAAGTGCTGCAATATCAAGTACTGCAAGTGCTGCAATATAAAATACTGCAAATACTATCACCGCAAGTGCTGTAATATCAATGCAAACACTATTACTGCAAATGCTGCAATATCAAGTACTACAAATACTATTGTGCTGCAATATCGAGTACTGCATATACTTCTACTGCAAAATAAGTACTCCAAATATATTACTGCAAGTGCTGCATATACTACTACTGCAAGTGCTGCAATATCAAGTACTTCAAATACTATTACTTCAAGTACTGCAAGTGCTATAATATAAAATACTGCAAATACTATTATTGCAAGTGCTGCAATATCAAGTACTGCAAATACTATTACTGCAAGTGCTGCAATATCAAATACTGCAAATACTATCACTTCAATACTGCAATATCAATGCAAATACTATTACTGCAAGTACTGCAATATCAAGTACTTCAAATACTATTACTGCAAGTGCTGCAATATCAAGTACTGCAAGTTCTGCAATATAAAATACTGCAAATACTATTACAAATGCTGCAATATCAAGTACTGCAAGTGCTGCAATATAAAATACTGCAAATACTATTACAAGTGCTGCAATATCAAGTACTATTATCAAATATTGCAAATACTATTACTGCAAGTGCTGCAATATCAAGTACTGCAAATACTATCATTGCAAGTACTATTATCAAATACTGCAAATACTATTACTGCAAGTGCTGCAATATCACCTACTGCAAATACTATTACTGCAAGTACTGTTATCAAATACTGCAATACTCTGGAACATTTGTATGCAGCAATCGAAGCCAAGCAGCTAGGCCTGTTTACCTTAGGAGTGATTTTTGCTTCACGACAATGCGCATTCACATATGGCCACTCGCACACTCAGCAATTTGATGCAGTTACGATGGAATGTGTTTGAACACTCGCAATACAGCCCCGACCTTTCACCATTCGACTTTCACATCTTCTGTCCGCTAATAAAGGTACTGAAGGGTCTGAGTTTTCATTCGGACAGCGAATTCATAGATACTGTTCGAAACTGGCTTCAATCTCAGCCAAAATCTCGCTCGATGTAACAGTATTCACCAGTTCATGCAACAAGGAAGCAAGTACTTGTGTAATTTGGGTAATTACAATTGAAAATAAATAGTACCGTTTAATTTTTTGACTACAGTTCCGTTTTCATTTGATCCAACCTTATAATATTATCACAAATGAAATGCTACACAAATGATTGGGTGTTATACAAAAATTGGTCACTCCCTCATCATCATCATCATCATCATCATTGGCGCGCAACAGCCCAGTGTGGACCAAGGCCGTCTACCTACTGGTAGATTTCGCGACGTGAGATGTTTTTCTTTTTACGGGGTAGGGTTGTCAGCTCTACGTCCAATTGTCAACAGTCATATAAGACCGGGACCGACGGTTTGAATTGGATTCCGAATCACTACAAACATCCATGGGCCCCGCCGGGACTCGAACCCGAAACCTGTGGTACCGAGCCCAGAAAAATTTAATCAACCCAGAAAGGCAATTTTCTCCCCATCACAGAGCATTGGTGTTAATATTATTACAGACATTGTACATAAAAAATGCTTTTCAAGACTATTTCTTTTGATAATGCGAAATATTTTACATTTGTATGTTTTTAAATAAGAATGAAATAGGCATACATTTATAAATAATCACATGTTGAAAGCACTTATAGATAAATTATACACAATCATCACACTCCGAAAACTATAAGGTGGCCTGTTCTTCATCCACACGGGTCCTACATACTTCACGAAGATGAAATAAATTGCTATGATAAAAAGCATTGTAGTTGGACTATCCATTAACGGATAGGTTTCCACTCTAGGATCTGAAAGAAACATATACTTATATGCAAATATAATAATAATAATACATATAGTAAATAATTTATTAGATAAAGATAATATGTAATAGCACACAATAATAAAATATAATGGTGAAAAAGATGTCATTATGATGCATTGTCTACAATTTAAATGTTATAAAAAAAATTGAAATTTAAAGATATTACAATTATCAATCATAAATTCTGTAATTTTGATTGTAAGAAAAGTGGTTGGACACGCAAACAAATCTGAATCGTGAGCTCACTTGTTAGGTCATGGATAGGCGCGTTGAAATGCGTTGTAGACGAAGAGCCCCTCTGGTCGATCATCAACCTCAACCGACGAAGCTCACGTCCAAAAATTAAAGATTTGGTGCTTGCAAACCGTCGATTTACAATAAGAGACCTTGCTGATGATGTTGGAATTTCAAAAGGATCGGTCAATTCCATTTTGGGCCTCTAATGCGTCAAATCTAGATTGGTACCGAAAACACTGAATGCGCAAACTCATACTGCATTGAATCTTCGAGACTTTTTGCCAAAAATTAAACCCATATCGTTCCACAACCACCGTATTCACACCGCGCGACATCTGGCTATTCCCTAAACTCAAAAAGATCACTCCGGGCACACCGTTTTGAATCGATTGAAGGAAATCAACGTGAATCGCCACACGAAAGCCACGCCATTCCTGCCGATGACTTTTTAGCATGCATTGAGGATTAGAAAAAGTTGGTATAAGTGCATTGTGTCCGGAGGTGTTTTATGTATATTACATATGTTGTGCAATTAAATACTATATATCAAAGAAAACTTACCTCCATATTTTAAGACATATTCATAATCAGGAGTCATTATTCAAATTGTTTATATTATCAAATAAATTCCTGAAATTAAAGCAAAAACTCAAAATTAGAGTAAATTAATTGAAAAAAAAAAAACACATTTTCTTTAAATTGCCGGCAAATTTGCAACGATAGAATTCCGTAATAATTCATTATAAAAAATGAAAGTTTAAAAACACATTTTTTTTTTTTTCATTTCAGAAAGGATATTAGAAGAAAAACAATAAAAATATTCATAAAATTATTTACATCACTACCATATGAGACAAATTGGAGTCCAAATTGTGCTCGAAACAACCTTTGGACAGTGACATTTACAGTCAAAGTTGTACAGGATCAAAGTTTCATTTAAACTCAAATTTTTAAAGGGAAACTGATATTTATAAAAAATAAGAAACATTTTTAAAAAAAAATCAGGACTGGTGAAATGTAGCATTTTAAGAATAGAAATATTGCCAATTTTTTTCATAATAATCTTCATTAAAGCGAATATATAGTACTGTGCCCAAAAAGTAAGATCAATAATTTTTTTTTCAAAAACTCTTTACTTATTCTTCAAAATTTATTTCATCGCCTTCAAAGTAATCTCCTTCGGACAGAATGCACTTGTGCCAACTTTTTCAATCCTCAATGCATGCTAAAAAGTTATCGACAGGAATGGTCTTCAAAGCATGCGGCGATTCACGTTGAATGTTTTCAATCGACTTAAAACAGCGCCGTCGGGGGTGGTCTTTTGAGTTTGGGAATAATCACCCTCATAGGAAGACGCACGATGTGAATACGATGGTTGTGGAATGATATGAGTTTCATTTTTGGCGAAAAGGTCACAAAAGAAGCAATGCTGTGTGAGCTAACGCATTTAGTGTTTTCGGTACCAATCGAGATTTTATGCGTTTTGGGCCCAAAATGAATTGACCGATCCTTTGGAATTTCCAACATCATCAGCAAGGTCTCTAATTGTAAATGGTGAGCTTCGTCGGAACGTTGCAGAAGGCATTCGGTGAGCATATATCGCTTAAGTAGTATAAGCTGTTCAAAGAAGGTAGAGAACGCTTTGAAGACGAAGAGCCCTCTATTCGACCCTCAACTTCAACCGACGAAGATCACGTCAAAAAAATTAAAGATTGGTCCTTGCAAACCGTCGATTTGCAATTAGAGACCTTGCTGCTGATGTTGGAATTTCAAAAGGATCGGCCAATTCCATTTTTGGGCCTCAAAAGCATCAGATCTCGATTGGTACCGAAAACGCTGAATGCGCCAGCTCACACTGCATTGATTCTTCGTGAGATTTCCGCCTGAAAAGAAACCCATATATTTCCACAACCACCGTATTCACACCGTGCGACTTCTGGCAATTTCCTAAACTCAAAAGACCACTCCGGGTACACCGTTTTGAGTCGATTGAAGAAATTCAACGTGAATCGCCGCGCGCTTTAAAGGTCATCCTTGCCGATGCCTAATAATGCAACAGCTGCCAAATTTATACACATGTCTTTTGAAGGTTAGGGCTAACTAAAAATCATATGGATTTAATACTAGTAGCGCCATCTATGTGTCAGCATATGAACTTTTCAGCCCACCTGTTATATTATACATTAAATATAATAAAAGTATATGATAGTGTATAATATAATATACTTTTTAAAACTCCATACGCATCGATTTCAAAACTGTAAAGACAGCATCTCTGTTCTAAACATAGTTATAATATTCATATAATACCATGCCATAACTAAAAATGTTTCTATTTTTCATAAACAAATAAAGCAGCAATTCACTTTATTTATAAAAACTTAAAAAAATTAATTTACACATACAAGGCAACACAATAAGGATACAGATTACAAATTTGAAGCATTGCCTGGATAATGTGTATTGCGAGTAGGTAAGTTTCCATTCATATTAAAAGCACTTGATAATTTATACTGAGTTTTCAAAGCTTTTATGAAAATACCTGATAATGATCCTCCGTTTCCCAATCATGTAGAAGTCTGGATTTTCAAGAAGCAGATTACATTGCAAATAACACTTTATTTAAAGATTAGTGATAGCAAACAATGTGAGGTAAAGCAATTGAAGACCATAAATTCTCAGACAAAAGTGCTACACGAAATTTGTTGTTTCACCTGCACCTGCGCACAAAGGAGATTTACTAAAATTCAACTTTACTTTAATACAGCTGGTCTACGGGGAAAATGAAATTTACTACTTCACATATCCTACATAACTGCCAATATCAAATATTGCATATATTAGCCCAGGGGTGGCCGAACCGCCTTGAATATTTTTTGGGACCGTGAGATTTATCACACTTTCACAAAATATATTTATTTTATAATGAACTAAGTAGGGAAAATCAATGTAATGAAAAATACATTATTTGAATTATTATCCATATATCCAAAATCTAACTGTCGAAATTGTGAGAAAAAATCAACTTTGATTTTAAAATAATATTATATTCTGCGTAAGTAGAAAAAGAAAATTGTTCTTTATGTGGTGGCGATTTCTTTCTTGGGCATTGGTGGGGGCGAGTTGGGTCCACCTCCTCGTGAAAACCCCCTGAGGAAACGTCACTTAAGACGGCTAAAGACCCTTACATCTCCGCGGGTGTTCTCGTAACGCTTTGTAGTGTGGACGTTGATGCCCTGGTAGTAAACAAGCCCAGTTGAGGGCAGCCAAAGGCGGTGGGGGTGTTGTACTTATTTTCACATATCACCCTATCCGTGGAGCCGAATAAGGCGGAATCCTGGTTTAAAAAAAAAAAAACTAAATGAGTTGGTTCTGTCTGCGCTTCTGGCCATGCAGTGTTTCCAAGTTCAAAAAAAAATGCCTTCGGGGTGGATGTCAAAAAAGTATTTATTTCTTTTGACTTCTTGGGCATTGGTGATGCTCATGATATAGCATGGTGACAGCCAATCTAGGCTACTATCCTGAAAAACTTCAGATGAGGGAAAAATATACAGTGCATGAAACACCAAAGTAGAGTGTATTGACTACCTAATGTGATACACCATAATAACTAAAAGTATGAATGAGACAGGGTGATATTTTTGTAGAAAAACAAAACACTAATATAAAAAAAATAAAAAATAAAAAAAAATTTAAGTCAATTCCTACTCTTTTTCACTATATTTCAGAAAGTCCTTTAAATTTTCATTCATTTTTTTAAAAAGTTTATCTGGCGCCATTTATTGGTAGATATATGCAAAAAACTTAGATTTAAAAAAAGCCCTGTAGTGCTAAAATTAATTAATTAAATTTAATTGCTGAATTAATATTTGAAAAAAAACTGTTAACACCAAGTGTCATCCACTACAAGTTCAAAAAAAATGTATTTGATGATCTTGAGTGGATGAATAAAATATTTTTTCATGAACGACTGAAAATTTGAACAAGATATATATAGGGAGAGTGTGAGCTAATAGAAGGAGTTGAAATAAGAAAGCAAACACATGACGGAAACTTCGCTCAAAATCAATCTAGTAATATACCATCATCATCTTTATCGCACACCCGTCTGCCTACTGGCAGATTTCGAGACAGGAGATGGTTCCTTTTAATTTTTTAAAGGTAGTACTGCCGTCAGCATTACGCCCAACGCTCTATAGTCATATTTTCTTGGACCAGACCTACGATTTAAAAGCATTGATTCCGAACCACTACAACCATGGCACCGCAAGAACTCGAAATACTGAAACTTGGGACACCGAGGGCCAGAGCGCTAGTCAATCGGCCATTAGTCCCCCCTAGTAATTACTATAGTGCTATTAAACCCCACACTTTAAAAAAAAAGGGATTTAATTACTTTTGTGGAAATCGTTTGAAAAGAACTAGAATCATATTTACTTTATATGTGCAAAAATCCCAACATCCACGTCATCTTTCCATGCCAGTTCGAATAAAGTTATTTAACGTATATTAATCAATTCTTTTATGCGAATTTATTGTGTGAAAACCAAGTTCGAATTGTTTGTCAAGATCTTCCACAAAAAAGAGAGTTCTTGCTTGCGCATGCTCATAGAAATAGCCCTTTAGTGCAGTATTTTTTCATATACGCATGCCTTCAATAATATTACAATGTTTCCTAGAGCATGCGCGCTAAGAACTTTTAAAAATATCGGACGATAAAAAAAACGTTATGCAAAATCTCTATTCATGACTCTCTTTTACTATAATGCTCTAACTATTAATCCATGATCAGGTACCATGAATAAATTATATTCTTTTCAATAATAACTAGTTTTACTGAAAATTAAAAGATTCATTGGAAATTAAAGAATATCATTTTTCAAATATTGGGAAAATTGGAATAAGTCATAGTACAACACTAAAATTCAAATATGCTCCAGATTAAGCTTGAAAAAGGATACAAAATAAACTGCTTCCCCTCAAGCCTATTATCACCATTGCCATCATATCCTAGAAATATAAATTTTACCAATATTGTGTCTTAACATGGATTTCACTATTACAGCAGGAGTTCCTGGTTTGGCCAGACCAACAATCCTCTAAATACTCCATTTAATTTTTTTAAAGTGCTTGTTTTCATTAAATCTGCTACCCTTCAATAATATTATATCCAATTCCCCTCCAGAATATTATCACCATTGTTTTCTTGGAAACTTTTATAAAGGGATATTAATTTTTAAAACAATAGCATTGTTTGTCACAGAGTTATTTCTCTTTCTCAGGAAAAGGGTTCCTGGCTTGGCCAGAGCAAGAATCCTCTAAATACTCCATTTAATTTTTTTACAGTTCTTGTTTTCAATAAATCTGCAACCCTTCAATAATATTATATCCAATTCCCCTCCATAATATTATCACCATTGTTTTCTTGGAAACTTTTATAAAGGGATATTAATTTTAAAACAATAGCATTGTTTGTCACAGAGTTATTTCTCTTTCTCAGGAAAAGGGTTCCTGGCTTGGCCAGAGCAAGAATCCTCTAAATACTCCATTTAATTTTTTTTACAGTTCTTGTTTTCAATAAATCTGCAACCCTTCAATAATATTATATCCAATTCCCCTCCAGAATATTATCACCATTGTTTTCTTGAAACTTTTATAAAAGGATATTAATTTTAGAACAATAGCATTAATATTTCAGGTATCGACATTGGGAGATTATGAACTAGTCTCTTCTCTGAATTGGATGTGTGTTTCACCTCTTCTTCAAAGCGGTTGTTTACTAGTGTTTATTCTCTTTGGCGATGGCTGAAGACATGGATACATCGTGCGCTGACGGGCAGAGTCCTTTTTAGGGCCTCCCTGACGCCGGACGATCCCAAAAGTCTGCAATCATCGGAGCATATCTGCAACAAATGGCTAATGAAAAAGCTGCTGCTGAAAAGGCCCTCTCCCTGCACCTGACGTATTTGAACGATCCGATATCTCAAGCAGATCCTGTGGTCCTCCAAAGAATGGAAAACATCGTGCGACGCACCAGCAGCAAAGTGGGGATTTTCTTGACGACCAAGTAAGACTCTTAGGTTCTTGCCCTGTTATAAATTGCAACATCCATTATTCTCTAGTACTGTTAACTTAAATTCAAAAATATAAGCAACTCAAAACGGGCAAGTGATTGCGTTAACGACGGATTTCAGTACCCAACCAAAAGGAACACGGCGAAATCTGTTATTCTTAATTCCACTGCCATACCTATTTCTCAAAATAAATTTTCCAATCTGCAAAAATATTCCTTCTGATGACGATAATATCACACTATTATTACTAAAATTCCACCTGTTATGGTGCGACAAAAAAGACGACCTTAAAAACAATTAAAACTTATAAATGATTCTTTCCCGGATACTAAAATTACCCTTTCCGGAGAGCTGTTAAAAATCTTACCCGAAGACTCAGATGAGCATAGACATATTACAGCTTTTCTCAATAAAAACAAAATGGATTTTTTTCATCATTGCTCCCAAAATGAAAGGCCTATTAAGGCGGTCATTTAGGAACTTCCTAAAGATACTAATGTGACTGAAATTGAAGAAGTTCTTAATGAATTAAATTATAACGAATGCAAAGTCACACAACTCGCAAATTTGAAAACTAAAGCTCCAATAGCAGTTTGGCAGGTCGTCCTCTTTCGCTCTAAACACAACGAAAATTTTTGAACTATCTAAACTCCTATACTTGTTCATCAAAGTTGAAAATTTTAACCGCAGGCCTGGGACGACGCAATGCTATAATTGCAATCATTTCCATCACAGTTCTGCAAACTCATAGCTCCCCGAGATGCTTAAAATGTGGTAAAGCCCATATTACTAAAGATTGCAATATCATTAACAGGTTGAAGAATTCCCGCTTGTATTAACTGCAGTCAATCTGGACATCTCGCCGCGTGGCGCGGGTGCCCTAAATTTCCGAAACCCAGAATCCCACCACAAAATCCTGCCAATTCCGTTCCTACCCGCAATATCACCCCCAACCTATCTTTCGCCCGCATAGTCTCCGGTAATATCTCACCCCAACAGGCTTCTGCTCAAACTACTAATCTTTCTCAAGTAAATCCTCTAAATGATTCGTACAGCACTGAAATTATACAACTCCTATACATTCTAAAAATTTGCTAATATTTTCAATAAAGAAAATATCCACGTGTTATATAATGGGCTTAAAAAACGCACAAACTTATGACGAAAAATTCACCATATTGATTAATGGATTTTCCAAATTTTTTATTAATAATCATTAATGTCTGTTCCCTTTGCCGGACTAAAAATATGTTATTGGAACGCCAACAGTATTATTTCTAAACTCACTGAATTTTATAACTTCGTTTCCTCTTACGAACCAATATAATTCTCCTCCAAAAAACTTTTCTTAAACCCTCTCAAAATATTTTTCTCCCGAACTACAATTTTTACAGAAACGACGGACGTCAAAACCCTGTCTCAGGCGGCACCGCAATACTCATCAAAAAAATTGCATTCCTCACGTCGAAATTCCTACCCCTGCTCTTACTAACATCAAAGCCACCGTCGTCGCTGTAACTTTTTCAAATCTCGCTCAACTACTATCGCCTCCATTTATGTACCTTGTAGAATCACTAAAAATGCTTTAATCTCTGATCTAACCACTCTTCTCACTATTAATACTAGCTCTATTCTATGCGGTGATTTTAATGCCCATCATGTTAACTGGGGTAGTAATTATAATAATTTTACTGGTTCTTCTCTTAAAACTTCTCAATTAATACAATTTTGAAATAATTGCTCCACCCACCCCTACTAGATTTGGTTTTAACTCTTCTTCCACAATTGACTTAGCAATCCTCAATAATTTTCACTATAATTAGAATGTTACTTCCCTTCCCGAGCTCTCTTCCGACCACAATCCCATTCTTCTAACTTTCAAAATTACCTATATAAACTGTAAAAAAAGTAAGTTGAACGTTTTTCACAATTTTACTATTTAGAACATAATATAGGAGCACGTGATTTTACTCTAGAAAGTAACAATTTATGATTCATATTTTTATCGCAAAATAATAAAATACTTGATTAAAGATAAATTTTATATTAAGATAACTTTAATTTATATTTGAATAAAAAACATGATGATCAGAACAGCCTGAAAAAAAAATTGGCATAAAAATAAATTGAAGCGTTAAACATTTCCGATTTTTTTCTTCTTTTGAGAGACATTTTAATATTTAAAATAAAAGTTTATACTTTTGTTAATAAATAATATGAATAAATAATAAAATTAATAGAAGTTACAAAAAAATGTATTAACTTGGTTTTGAAATATTTTTTCCAGAAATTTACAGAATTATATAAATACATTTATACGAAAAAGTTAATAAATATTTTAGTGCTGTCCTTTTAACGAAATTTTTGTCTTGTATCCTATTCTAATAATTAATTCAAAAGTTTTACTTGAACATTTTATTATATATTTATTTGTTGTTTTAAATAAGATCTGCATTTCCACTTGCTTTTATAATTTTTATTTAATGGTTTTCATTAAAAAATGTTTTTCTTGACAGTTTTCCAAAAACATTCATTTAAAACATTTTATACAATCCTCATATTCATTTACAAAATTAAACTTCTTATTTCAATCCTTAAATTTATTTATTTATTTGTCATTTTAAATTTATTTTAATTTTCTTTTAAAAAAGAAGACATAAGTTTAAAATTAATCATCAGGAATTATGAAGGGTTTCACAAAAGAATTAGAATGGACAATATTATAAATTGTTTTTATTAAGAAAAAGTTACATGTATGAATAAAAAAATTGCAATTATTTATTGAAAAAAAGTTGCAATATGAAAAATCACAATTGTTTGTCCCTCTGAATATTAGGAAAATATATTATAATTTTATAAATAATTTTTCTTAAATTTACGCTTAATTTTTAATATATTATATCTTAATTAAATAGAATTTTGAAATCTTTATGCTACCCCTAGAATTAATGACCTAATACATAAAATGCTCTATCTGAGGGTGTGGTGTGCTATTCCAATTATATATTTATAGCATATAAATTTTTTTCTAATTTTGATATCTGTTGTCATTACGAAATTAACCTATCAAGATTTGTTGTTTGCCTTTTTTACAGATGTAAGTCTTGCGCTTATTATTATTTCTATTGTTTTTTTAGTTAAAAACTGTGACATTAAGAAATCTAATTTTTACTCTGAATTATAACATTCATGTTAACTCTGAATTATAACATTCCTGTTAGGCATAACTTTTTCCTTTAAAAATAAACTATCAACTTTATTCGAAATTCGTATTCACTCACCCCGTAAATAACGTCACCGAAATAATTTTGTAAAGACAACAATAGTTAACATTTAAAATATACTATAATGTTCAATTTTCTAAAACATATTCATACTTTATTGTTTATCGTTAACAATCATCTAAAACAGTCCTTATATATTGTAGTGGGAGATTAAAAATTCAAAGTATTGTTGGGATATCAACAATAGAAAAATTTTATTGTTTTCAGTCGTTGATAATTTTGACTCTGAGCATTTAGCAACGAATCATTTTGCTATAAAAACTCAAAGCGTATTTTTTTTTTTTATTTAATTTTCAATTTAAAAAATCTTTCGATTGCACTAAAAATGGGATTTCTAAACAGCTGGTTTTATAAAAAAAAGATGTAAGTAATATTAATTGAATAAAATTATCAGTGATAAGTTTAATAACTAATTCTTTTCAGTTTTATATTTATAAAATTACCAATTGTTATAGCTATATTAAAAATACTTTCAATGTTATAAAAAGTAAAAATATTTTAAATAAAATCATAGATATTTCATCAAATAATACTTAAAATAGTTCAGTAATGAAAACATTTTTTCCGTAATCCTCTATTTTAAATTTGAAACTATACCTTTAAATACCAGCGATTTTACATATGGAATTTAGGTATTATATTAATATTTATCAATAGAACAAAATGCAAGATTTTTTTGTATAATGTTTTATTTTCTAATTTATCAAACTTTTAGTTCTTGTAAAATTTAAAATCCATTATTTTAATTAATAGAATTCATAATAGGCCACTAATATAAACATTAATCAATGTTATTATTCTTTCCTATTACTTTTGTACTGTCCGAAAACCTAAGTGTTAAATAATGTTGTTGTTTTAATATATTTTATCTACAGTTACGAAATGAATAATTTGAAACATTTTTTGTTATTACTTCCATCATAAGCCTCAAACCATCATAATTTCCTGCTCACTTATCGCATTTTAGATATTTTACTTCAACGCATATTTACTGATCATAAATTTCTTGTTGCGTTTCCATCACCGATGATTTACATTTTTCTTACTTTCTTCTTTTTTTTTTCTCTCTAATCATACGATTACTATTATCTATTTATCATGACTTTCTTTCCTACTGCCTTCACATACCATTGAGTAGATGAACGCTGTATTCTGTTAAGTCAATACAGAGACATTCCAGCCTATAGTTGTAATATCCCAGTGTCTGGTAAAACCTCATGAAATTTCTATTCATGTTTACTTACTGGATTTTGAACAGAGATTGTCAGTTTGAAAATATATTGCACCTTTATCCCACCTCTACTAATTACCTTCTAAAGGAACAAAAATTCAGATATTGGAGTCTTAAAAAGTTAAACGGTGATTGATTAACTATAGTGGTAACTTAGTACTTTTCTATAGTTCAAAGTATAGAAAAGTACCAAAAATGCATAATTTAGAAATGGAAAACATAAACAACGTAACAGTTTTTTACAACTTTTTGTTAATATGATGAGTCTCCTTTCTTCGCTTATTACCAAAAAGTGAGTGCTAGTTATGTTAAAGTATGAAATGCTTGTGTCTTTTTTATACATCTAACATTAAAAAGTTCGAAGGGTCGAACATGTCAAAAGCAATTTCAGCATTCATTCTATGTGATCTAAAAAAATTTTCTCTCATCTTTATTAATGAATATAAATTGTTCTTTATTGTAATCATTTTTCAAAAATTAGTGTAGGAAAAAGTTTTCTTTTGTCTGATCAAAAGAAAAAAAAACTGATATGAGAAATAAATTTGTTCTATGTTTACTGGCAAATTCGTGTGTTTCGTACATTGAAATGTGCATGGAATAATTCCCTCTTGACTTTTTATGCATGTTTGCAATAAAAAAAATTAATGGGTTTCTCTAAGGGCTGAAAATGCTTTGTCATATTAATCCATTTCAGAATTCATTCTATGTGATATAAGGCTAATTTTTCTCTGACTTTATTAGTGAATATAAATTGTATTTTGCATCCATCTAATGATATAAATTCCATTTTAAAACATGAATTATTTTTAATTCTTTTTTATTCAAAATATTCAGAAAGAGGTGTGATTGAACAATTATTTTGCTACACTTACAGTTACTATAAAGCATGTTGTATGAGTTAAAATATATTTTATATCAAACATGTCTGCTCTAGGTGATTATTATATCCTACAAATAATTACTAAAAAGAAATTTCAATTTATATTCTTTATTTCAGATTAATTATTTCCTCCAAATTGCTTATGAAAGTGAAAAAAAAAATATTTCATATTGATTGTATTTAAGAATTGTTTTTATTAAGGAACATTTTTTGTTGCTCTTTTGAAAGGATTTCTCCTATATTGGAAAAATGCATACAATAATAATTTCTAAAGTGATTTAAATTTTATTGATGAAGGAAAAAAAATCAAGGCACATAATTTAAGTAAATAATTATGAAAGTGATACAAATAGTATGCTTATATGTAATTGTTTTTATTTTTTTGGGGGTAATTTACTTACTACATATGTTTTTCAAGCAAGACTGAATATGGCAAAATGTCTGAAGATCAACATAAAAATAATCCTCTCAGTACAAAGAAAAAAAAAATTAAATATGAAATCAAAGTTCAATTTTATTACAGAGAACTAAATTTTATAATCAACATCAATAGGTAACAAAAAAATTATAAAATGGGAGGATTAAAAAATACTGAAAATTAAAATAATTCCCCATCAAATTAAAAAATAAAAGTCTAATTCAGACAAAAAAAATGCTTTTCAAATTATACAGATCGGCTTTCCTACAATTAACTAATTTAATTTTCTAGAAATCTATTAAATACTTTAAAAGTGGGGAAGGATGTAAACAAAAAACCCTGTATAATTATTAAACGAACCACAAAAAAAGAACAAAAATTTTTTTTTTTTAAATTTACTGCATTTTTACTTTTTGTTATACAATCTCTATCATTTTTTTTTTTTTTTTTTTTTTTTTTCAAATATTGTCCTGTGAACATTTTTGTGATATTTTAGTGCTTTCGTGCTTTTTTTTTTTTAAATATTAATATATTCCCCCATTGTATAAAAAATGTAATAAAAAATACAATACAATTAAAATATATAACAAAAATGTATGAAAATACATAAAAATGTACAAAAAAATTAGAAAAAGTATTAAAAAATTTAATACAAATTATTGTGTTTCAATGACTCATTTTCTGATTCTAATATTAGTGTATAGGTACTATATTTTTTGTAATTAAATGTCTTACCATTTTTAAAACTTCCATTAAAATTTACCAATATTTTAAAATTACTTTTAAAATTTTATTGCATCAAGTTAAAAAAGCTATTTGTGATCTCTAAGAAGTACAAATAATTCAAATATATTTCTCTAGTACCTGGTGAGGAAGAAAAGGCAATAAAATCGGTTATAAATATGAATTAAATAAATAAAGTAAATAAATAAATTTAAAAAATAAATAAAATATATAAGGGGCCTAAATGAAAGCATGAAAATTAATTTTGACATATATTTTTAACATTGATTATGAATTTGTTTTATATTTTATTTAATGTAATTTATTTGTTCAATTAAATTAGCAAGTTTCTATGTGGTGTTATATCATGCTCATTGTAGATCATAAACTTGCTTTTATTTAAAAGATCAAAAATAATTTAGAAAACTTAAGAAAATTTTCTGTTATAGCAATAATACAAAAGATGGAGGTTACATATTTTTCAATCTATTTTAAAGATATTGTAAAATAATCATGCATTTTTCATTAAATTAAAAAAAAAACATGTCAATGTATACCAACATTTATTTATACAGAATAATGCATTGATGAAGAATTTTCAACAACAATATAAGATGAAAAAGGTATTTGATTTGATTAATTATATATATATATATAGGTATATAAATATTCACATAAACATGTGAATATCATGTATATTTTTTTTAACTACATTTTTGATCAAATAAAGCTGACATCTATTTTAGTATGTATAATAATAGATAACTTATAATTTATTAAAAGTAGAAAAAAATTAATATGTATTTAGTTATACAGAAAAGCCAATTTACAAGTGGGTTACAAAGATCAAATCCACTAATAATCCAAGTTAACATTTATTGTACTATCATAATTTTGGCAACTATATAAAAAGAAAGTAAAAATATATATGACAGATTTTATGCATGTCTCATCTATGTGTTTTCCATACTGTTACGCATATTTTTTCATACTATTTTTTTAATCAATGCTGGATTCTTCAAAATGTTGTTTCTAAAACACGTGGAATGACATTTTTTCTAAATTGAAACAGAAATTTATTCTATTCAAGAATGGACAAAAAAGGAGAAATAAGCATTGCAAGACTTCAGTATTATATTCTAAAATGGAGGTGATACTTGAATTCAAGAGAGGTATCAGTTGAAGAGTAATTCAAAGACCAAATATAAAAATTGTTAGAAACTGACCTTCTTGCTATCATCATGATCATTGGCGCAACAATAGCCATCTGCCTATTGGCAAATTGCGAGACGAGAAATGGTTTTCTTTTTACGGGGTAGTGTTGTCAGCCCTACGCCCAACCTTCTTTGCTATAGATGGTTAAATTACTACCATATCATCTTCTGGATGTCTTGTTATCATGTGAATAAAAAAAAGAAAAACATATTTTACTAAGATGATTTAATAAAAATTATTATAAATTTCATTAATTTTGTATGCATTTCCATATTTTATCACAAATGTAAAATGATAGTTTTATTTTTTTAAATAATTTGATTATTTGATTTACTTGAACTTTTTCCATGCATTTCAAAGCAAATGATCCTGACATTTTGATAGTCATAAAGAATTTAATACCAAATTTGAGCAAAATTATTAATTATACTAAAGAACATAATTTATTTATAAAACAATAAAGGGAAGGAGAGATGTTAAATGTACCCTATGTTGTGTAATCATTCCCTGCATGTTGCATAAAATTAAGAACAGATATCATAAAATGAAAACTAATATGTTTTTCTATTTTTAACATTAATTATGAATTAATTTTAAATTTTATTTAATGTAAAAGGAGAAATAAGCATTGCAAATCTTTTTGTATTATATTTAAAAAATGGAGGTGAGACTTGCATTCAAAAGAGGTATCAGTTGAAATATAAAAATGTGTTAGAAACTGACCTTCTTGCTGTAGATGGTTCAATTGCTACCACATCATCTTCTGGATGTCTTGTTATCATGTGAATAAAAAAAGATAAACATATTTTACTACAATTATTGTGCAATTATTTAATAAAAATTATTATAAATTTCATTCATTTTTGTATGCATTTCCATATTTTATCACAAATGTAAAATGATAGTTTTATTTTTTTTTTAAATTGTTTGATTTCCTTGAACTTTTTCCATGCATTTCAAAAGCAAATGATTCTATTATTTTGATAGCCATAGAAAATTTAATACCAAATCCATAAGAATTTGAACAAAATTATTAACTTTACTAAAGGACATAATTTATTTATAATACAAGTAAAGTGAAGGAGTGATGTTAAATGTGCCCTGCATGTTCCATGAAATTAAGAACAGATATAAAATGAAAATTAACATGGCTTTATTCATTTGTTCCGTTAAATTAGCAGATTTATGTGTAAGGTTATATCATGTTCATTCAATTTGTATATTAAAAGCATGCTTTTATTTAAAAATCAAAAATAATTCAGAAAGCTTAAGGAAATTTTTAATTAAAGCAATATTGCAAAAAAAATGGGAGATCGTATATTTTTTTTTTATCTATTTTATTTGTATCATAAAATAATCATGCATTTTTTATTAAATTTAAAGGGAAATATATATTTATACTAACATTTGTTTATTTTTATAAAAGTGAACATTTTTCCTTGAAAGTTAATAATACTAAAGTATGTACTTGAACTGATTAAAATATGCTTATTGTGCATAAATAATGACATAAATTCTGGCATTATTTTTTTCCCTAATTGTCCAAGATGAATTTTTCATTTATTAGGATGTTTTATATTTTACTTGTACTATTTTGTTTTAATCTATTAAATTATGTTTTGAATTACAAAGTATAGTCTTTAGTTCATTCTTACATATAAATATATATATATTTTTTTTTTTTTTTTTCATTTGTAAAAGTTCAAAATGTGCATTGTCTCTCTGTGAAATAATTTTTATAAAGCTTGCATTCAAAACTGCTTCATTGAATTGTAATGATAAACGCCAACAATACTTAAATGGCTAAAGTTGATGTTAAAAATAATATAAATAAATATATGTGAATATATAATAAAAATAAAGTACAAAATTTAATATGGTCTTAAAAGTAACTTTTTGAAAAACGAAGTCATTTTATTTAGTCATGTACTCCATAATAAAAGATATTACTTTTAAATAATTATAGCTTACCCTACTTACATTTCCAAATTACAAACTGTTCGTTTTATTTTGCAAATAACACCAGTAATTTGCCATAATAATTTAATCTTTTATATTTAATGATTATGTGATTTAAAAGTATATTTGAAATGATAGGAATGTAAGACATAACAAGTCAGAAATGAAGACGAATGTTGATTCAAATTTTAATAGCTTTTATGAATAAGTAAATTATTGTAAGCCAAAACTTACTAAAAAGTGGAAAAAAAAAGTAGAAGTAATAGAAGAAGATTGTAATTATAAAAGTCAACAATACTTAAATTACTAAAATTGATGTTGAAAATAATATATATATATATATATATGTAATAAATAAAAATAAAGCACAAAATTTAATATGGTCTTAAAGTAACTTTTGAAAAAAAAAATTTTATTAAGTCATGTTCTCCATAATAAAAGATATTAATGTTAAATAATTATAGCTTACCCTATTTACATTTAATATATATAATGATAGAATTGAATAATAACTTAATATAAAATTCAGTAAGACTCAGATTAACATTTATTGCATATTACAATTTTATTCTAAATATATAATGCATTTAAGAATGCCATTTGCTTTTTAACGTCTAAAAATACAGTTTAAAATAATTAAAAAATATTTGTTTTTTTCCTCAATTAAATATTTTAACATAAATTTTTGCATATTTTAAATTCATTCAAAATATCATTTATTCTTAATAAAATTTGTAAATAGATCTAACCACATCTTTAATTCAACTGTATTTTAATAAATATCTTAAAATAAAAATTATCTTTAAAAAGAAATAAATGATATTTGTTATATAAATTTTTATTTTTTTCAAAATGATAGCACTGTTATTTACAAGTCCAAGAATTCTGTACACAATATTTCAGATAATGATAGTTGCATAAAATGTAGCCCTTAAAAAGAAACATTATTAAATTCAATATTATCAGTCAGTCTTTACAGTTTATCGGAGTACCCTGTGCCCAGGGGGCCTTAAACTCCTATCTGGTCAAAATGAGTACATGGCGATAAGTAGGAGAAACATGGTTATCAAAAAACAGGAAATAAGTGGTTAAGGAAAATGTCCCCAAATTCAAAATTTTAAGAATAAAATGAATAATATAAAACAGTAAAATAGCAAATTAAAAAGAGATTCCACAGGAGGATACGGTAACCGCTGCTAGAAATGATGACGAAAGGACGTCTAGGAACTTTGTAAATTGTAAAGAACCGCCCTGGGGCGTTTAGCATTTTCCGGCAGAGTAAAATCGTATCTCGGGGAGATTACGAATTTCATCATTCGGAATATGTTCAAGATTAGCATAGAATTTTTCAGCAAGCATGAGCATAAAATTTTGAATAGAAGGGAGGACAAGACTGTGACGAATGTCATCATTTCTAAAATACAACGGAGAATCAGTAATCATTCTTAGAATTTTATTTTCAAGTCTACTAATGTAGTTAATGTGGTATCTTGCAGCAGAACCTCAAACTGGGATAGCATACGTGATAATGGGACGCAAATAATACATGTAAATGATTAGTTTATTATTCAAGGATAAGAGTGATTTTCTATTAATAAAGAGTTATAGCATGCATAGAGAAATATTATATTTATGTTTAATATGATTTAGAATAAGTTAGTTTGCTATCAAGATATACACCTAAGTATTTAGTATTGTTAGTCCATTTAATGGGTTGATTAAAGAGGATAATATCAGGTGGAGGGATTCTGCGTCTCGTGAAGAGTGCAGCTTCGGTTTTGTCTACGTTAATTTTAATTTTCCATCGCGTGAGCCAGGCTTTGAGCTGCGTGAGATAATTATTTAATTTACTAGAGTTCGTGTATGTGTTTGGGGGAGATCGCAACTGCTGTGTCATCCGCATATAAGCTTAAGTGTGTGTGTGTCAGTCAGTCACTCTATTTTTACCAAGTACCTTGGCCGGTTATGGCCTGAACTCCTAATCTGGCTAGATAAAACACATGGCAAATAAAAACACATTGGTAAAAAGAGGCAGTGAGCAATGATTATGCCCATGTTAGTAAAAGAGAAAAATGACAAAAGGGGGGAAGCAATAGGAAGAGTAATCAAAAACATTTTCAAAACTAAAAAGCAATTAACTAAAAAGCAATTAATTAAAGCATTTAAATAGTGCTTGGATCTTATCAGCTGGGCTATTGGCGTTTTTAAGTAGATTATAGAAGTTATCTAATCCTCCTATCATATTAAAAATATTTACGAGTTCAGAAAGAACGTACAGAGCTTTAGAAGCAGAATCAGCAGTTAAGTTAGTAGTATTAGTATTATTAGGAATAGATTGCTCTGAGACTGATGGTATGGTATTTTTCGGGGTTCCTTTGAAGAAACTTGCATAGGAGACACCCTCGGTGACTGGCCGGTGGCAGTCCTTGGCGCTTCTTGGTTCTGATTGACCGGGAGGCGTGGCTTGGGGAACATTGGGCATCCTCTCCAAGCGGCGAGGTGCACCATCTGGTGGGTGGCAATTGATGCATTTTGGATTTTCGATTCTTTCTTTGATATGGCGGTCCTTAATATAATGTTCTTCCCCCTCATTTTAGGCATGTTTTTTTTTTGTAGCTGCAGTTTTGGACGAATGGTGAAACAGATTGCAGGAAAAGCATTGCGACGCTCCTGGTTTGCGGTTGAATTTCTCCACTCGAACCGAGAAGTGAAGGAGGCGATTTACCACGAAGATCTTGTTGTTTTCAGGGGCTTTTCGATAAACAATTTGCCACACCGGGATAGGTGCCTTGGTCTTCAGATTTGTTAATTGACGGATTTGGTCTATCTTGAGACCAAGTTCAGCAAGTCCAGTGGCGATCTCATCAGCGGAATAGCTGACAGGAAGGTCTTTTAGCACCGCTTTAAGCGGGCGTTGATTCTTAGGGGTGATGACGTAGAATTCGATTTTCCCATCAGTAAGATATTTAGTGATGGCTCTGTGTATATCAGAGTTTGCGGGAAAAATTTTCAGCTGCTCACCAGCAAGCTTCATCCTGACATCATCTTCGAATTGATTACTGATCTCAGCAATCTGGTCCTTCAGGTTGTCCGTGTAGCGCACCACAATAGACGCCAATTTGGGTTCAGGCGCTTCAATCATTTCTGAATCTATCTCAACATCGGTCTCATCAGCATTTAGGTTAGTGAATTTATTTGCGGTATCTAGAGGGTTATTTAAATTACTCTCAACATTAATTCTAGCGGTATGTCTTTTTAGGCGGTTTAACAAATCCATCCTTATCATTAGTAGCGGCAGATGCAGGTCTTTTAGTTTTCGTGTTTACTTTTAAATTAGTTTTTACTTTAGCATTACTGTGCCTAGCGCAGTTAGTGAGTGGACATGAACCAAGCTCACTTACCCTTTTTTCGGAGTCTGCGACAGCTGTCTCAGCTTTCTTGAGAGCGTTCATGGAGTCTTTTAAACTGCTGGGTTCGACGATTCCACCATCAATGAGAATCTGTTGCTGGTCAATAATTCGCATCATCATGTCTTTGGCCTTCTTCTTGTCTTTAAGGTGCGCCACTGCTGCAGTAATTTGCTGACAGTGACCGGCTACCGAGTTGTAGAGCGGCCCCGTGGTCAGTGGCGAGTTGATCATCTCGACTTCAATGGCAGCGGCGGGATCGGGTACTTCCAAATGGCTCTGAAGAGGGCCGTTCAACGTCGTAGAGCGAACATCATGGTTGGTAAGGAAATCAGCTTCAAATTTATTGCGAAAATCCGCCATCGTCCCGAGTAAATCATCCGTCTGGGAAATCCCACGGAACATCACAGAGGAGACTTCCTGTTCAAAAAATATGATTAGGTGATCCTAAAGTCCAACACCAAACAAAGAATTTTCACCAAAGCATCAAATATCCCCTCCAGGCGTTCGTAATTATGATAGAGGTTAAGTGTGTGTTACGAATAAGTGGGATGTCATTTATATAGATGTTGAATAGAAACAGGCCCAATCAGGAGCCCTGGACACGCCTGCATTGATAAGCCTCTGTGAAGCGAAATAATTATTAACTTTAACTGTGAAAGACCTATTTTTTAGATACGATTGAATTAAGAGGATAATATAAAGTGGAAATTTATAAGCGTGTAGTTTGTGTAGTAAACCATCGACCCAGACCCTGTCAAAAGCCTTGGCAACATCAAGAAAAACGACTCCTATCAATACAAATATCTTATTTTAAAAAATATTAAAATCAATATAATTTTAAGTGATATTTCTCATGAAAAAAAAAGTTTTATTGCCCACTTATTAATATGAAGTGGTTAATAAATGTAAAAATCCTATTTAAAAAAAATGACTAAAAAAAAAAAAACTGTCTAACAGACTATTTTAAGACAAGAATTTCTTAGTCATTCTGTAATAATACATGTAAATGTACAAATTCTGTATGTATATGTATATGTACAAATTCTGTAAATATAGATGTGATTTTTTTCACGTTTAAAGTTGCTTTATAATATTTTTTTATAATAGACTTTTCAAGGACAATTCTTATAAGATAAAAATGTAAATCTTAAATATATAAAAAATGTTCGGAAATTTTCAATTTCATTTCCATTTTTTTTTTTTTTTACTACATATATTACAAATTTGAAAACCAAAATTTAAAAAGACACAAAAATGCGACACAGATAATAAAAAAAAAAATTAAAAGCGCCTTCATTCAAAATTCACCTTCTATTAAAAATTTTATGCTGAAGCTTGCTGAAAAATTCTATGCAAAATCTAACACCCAGGGCCGGAATTAGATGAAAAGAGGACCTTTCAATCCCCATTTTTAAGTTTGTAAATTACTTATTATGTTTGTTTATTATTCATATGTATAGAATTTCTTCTCATTTTTTCTTCAGGGTATTCTTGATCTTGAGGCAGGCTGAAGCCTTTGTTAGCCTATAGGAAAATCCGGCCCTGCTAACACCATACAATATATTAACATATAGGTTCGAATGCCTTCAGACTTTTACAGGATGGATAAGGATTAATATTTGCAATTAAATAAGAAAAATATATCTCACATAAATTTAGTACAGTTGATTTCAAATAAGCATTAACCAATATAATAATCGGTAATCACAATTAATAAATAATATGAATTAAACATATGAGAAATAATGCAGGTGCATGGTCTTCCAGCCCAAACCCATTCCTTGATAACTGGTGACAAAGTGGGGCTTTTTTTTCCAAAATTAAAGTTCGACACAAAGAAAACAGACACTTACCTGTATTGAAGCTGAGTTTAACCGGCAGCATGGTAAACATAGGCATCATGACGAATGAAGTTTAGTATCACTGTTCAAAGTCATGGCAGCAGGGGCTCTTGTGTCAAGCAAGGTTAAATATAATGCACCATCAAAGATGAACTGCCACCATTTTTCATTTGACATCACATCGCATCTCACCGATAAAGTCATGTTTTAATATTCTCATTTTTTATTTTCTTATAGTGCATACGAAAAAGGATTACTTGTACATAATATAAAAAGAAACATTCTTGCGCTTAGCTGTCACATTTTGAAAACTTTTAAGTGTGGTATAATATAATTTAAAATCTTTTCCACTGCTGCAGAAGACGTTATATTTGGGTAATAATTTATGTTTAAAAACAAATCATGAATAATTATAATAATTCCATACAGAGAAATACACCTTAACAGTTACTTCACATAACAAATATTTTGAAACAGATTCATAAATGACATCCTGCTGCTCACAAGAAAAAAAAAAAATGCGTAGAAAATCTCATTTTTAATACACAGTAATGAGAGATAATATTTATAAAATATATATGAGTAAAAAATAATATTATTGAAATGTATATAACGATAATTAAATAACAACACTACCTTATTACATGTCGCAGTAAATGAATGTGCATATGACCTAAATTGATTCTATTGACATTTTATAACCGGGATCCGCGCGAACGCAGATCCCGCCACTCAAAAATTGTGCGCCCTAAGCAACCGCAATTTGCGGATGAGGCAGCTGTCAGCCCTCCGAAGTGCAATGGATAGGTCTCCAACCGGGAGAGCCACCTTCTTGATCGAGGCATTCTCCGACGCCAAGTAAGTATGATTATGCATATTGATATTTTTAACTTATACAGTACAGCACTTAAATATATAGTGGTAGATAAAATGTCGAATCGATATTTTAATTCTTTGCTAGTGTATTAAAAACTGCGCCTGTTGACAAATAAGCTTCGTACTAATAATATATATATATATAATCGAAAGATGCTTTTTAATATACCTTTGCTTTACAATCTGATGTTAACAAAGTATTTATTATTATTATTAAAATAGTTTCTGTTGACAGACAGTTTGACATTATTGAGGCTTTTTGGCAGCGTTAGCCTCCATATACCTCTATCTTGATGGTTCCTTTGGAGGTAAATGATAAGAGAAATGGCTTGATCAGTAAATGAAGCGAAAGAAAAAGAAAATAGGGGGAATAAAATCAACATATAGAGAGTAGTTTCTATTATTAAATCGGTCAAAGAGAACATTTTTCTTTATGAAATGATATTGCTATTTTTCAAAAAAAAAAAAAAAGTAACTAAGAGTGTTGAATATACTATTAAAATGTCCAAACATAATATTGTTCTTGAGAGTTTGCCTAACTAGGAGAAGAAATAGAAATAGGAAGCATATATAAAGAAATTTTGACAACTTAATTATGTCCACAATAATAAAATTAATTTTAATAATATTACTTATGAAAAGTTAATGTACCAGGTAAATTCAATTCAAAAAAGTATTGTAAAAAAATCTGTTTCTCCCAAATAAAATGTGAAAAGTGAAGTATTTATGTTAGTGAGGAAATTCTTGGCTACTTTGCCATAATACTTGGTCATGTATTTCCCCACACCATACTACTATGAATTTTGCAGCATATAATCCAGTATTCACATTTATTTTTGCAAATAATGATTTGCTTTTTCCATGAAACAGCTTACTTGGCCTTCAAATTTTTATTTACTACTTACTCTATGATGCTTTCTACCACATGTTACGATAGTGAATCGCTTAAACTAACCGCTTATTGAATTTATAATAATATTCTCTCCATAAAATTAATAAATATTTTTCGGTTTTCTTTTTTTAACGAAGTGTGTTGCATTCTGATTATATAAATTACTTTGCTATATGCTATTATTACCATAATTTCAAATCAACTTCTGGCTCAATGTTATTTTATGAATACAAGTTGATCATGAAATTCATTCAGCAACTTCCCTTCCTACGAAAATGTACAGTTTCTCGACTTTACCTCTAAATAATAATGTGAAACATGGCAATTCATATCATAAATGTTGTATAATTCTTCTATTTAATTATGTGGGGCCGCGCGAACGCAGCCCCAACTACCAAAATTATGCACCCAAGCAACCGCAGTTTGCGAACGTCAGCCCATCGAAGTGATGGGCCTCTGCTCGGGAGATCCTCCTTCTTGATCAAGGATGACTCCAGTGCCAGGTAAGTATGAAATTTTATTATTGGTGACTTGATGGAGTGCCTTGGTAATTTTGGCGAATGGTGAACAGTGACTGGTGGTCGGCCCTTTGCCAATTGTAAGAAAAATTAAATAAATCAGAGAAGGAATAATAATTTCTAACATCAGAGAACAAAAACATTACAATTAAGACAGAAAGTCAAAGTTACAAAAGAAGAGTAAAAATACAAAAAAAAAAAAAAATCATCCCATAAGCAAAAATATTAAAAAAATTAAAGGAATAAGCACTGATGATAAATGATAACAAAATGCAATAAAAAGAAAAATATTAACGTGGCTACAACGAAACCGAAATCGAAAAATCTCCAGAAAGGAGGAAATATGTTAATGTTAAGAGTATAGCGAGGCCTTTTGCGATTTCTGGGTAGAGTGACGTCATAGTCGTATATTTTTAAATCATTTAGAACAGGGTTAGTGGATCTGGAAACAGAATCATAAAAGTTTTTGCAAGTTTCTCGACAATTGCGCGGAAACTAGGAATATCAAGAGAGTGCCGAATATCATTATTTCTGAAATACCAGGGTGCATCAGAGATCATACGAATAATTTTATTTTCGAGTCTTTCGAGCACGAGAAAGTTGCTATTGGCTATAGAACCCCAAACTGGACTCGCATATGCAATAACAGGTCTAAGATAAGAAAAAGTAGATTAATTTTTTTAGTTCAATTGTTAGTGAGGAATTTCTACAAATTACAGGGAAGAGTTTTCTTAATTGATTATTGAATTTAGTGCGTAGATAATTAATATGATTTATATGTTAATTTGCTGTCAAGTATTATGCCAAGGTATTTAGTTTCTTTGGACCAGGAAATATTAGCATTACAAATAGTTATGTTAGGGGAATTAGTTTATTTTTCCTGATGAATAGCACTGCTTCAGTTTTTCGAGACATTAAGTTTTATTTTCCAGTTAATGAGCCAATTTTCAAGCGTGTGTATGTAGTTTTGTGAGTTTTTCCTGATTATGTTTATGTTTCGCCCTGTGTGATAATAGCAGTATCGTCCGCGTAAAGTGTTAATTTAATTTTGTGATCTTGTGGGATGTCGTTGGTGTATATGTTAAACAAAAATGGTCCCAAGATCGAGCCCTGAGGAACGCCGGCAAGGATATGACAGTTTTTAGAATCAGTGTTATCTACAGAAACAACAAAATTTCTGTTTATAAGATAATTGTGTATGGTAAGGATTAAGTAGGTAGGATATTGATATTTTATCATTTTATATATTAAACCATTGATCCAAACACCATCGAACGCCTCAGCGACATCCAGGAAAACTACTGCAGTGTCGAGTTTCCATGAAAACCCTTCTGAAATATTACTTAGTTGATGCGTAGTTGACAAGTTTTTGGTAAACCCGAATTGCTGCGAAATTAAAATATTAAGTTTATCAGATTCTTCATTTAGGATGTTAACAATTACGCATTAATTAGTTTACTTAGGCAGGAGAGTAGAGAGATCGGTCTGTAGCTGTTAAGAGAGGTTGGGTCTTTGCCGGGTGGCATATCTCAAACCCCGATTATTTTTTTTTATATATAACTTTTTTTTTTTTTTTTTTTTTTTTTTTTTAAGTGGTAAGTTAAAATTTTCTATAAAGTTTTCAGATTGTAATACCATCATATATTTTTTTTTTTTAATTGTAATTTTTATCGGTACATACTGAATATATTACCAAATGATACAAGTTCGTCTTTAAGGTTTTGGAAGGACAAGTTAAGTCTACTGGTAGTTTGAGAAATCATTGAGAGTCATTGGTAGTTTGAGAAAACTATAAATGAACTATACTGATTATTAATTGTCAAATATATTTATTGCTATTAATGTTTTTCTGCTTAAAAACTTGTTCTTCATAGTTGCCAAACTATGCTAAAACATTATTCATGCATCGATTGGAGTTATTCATCAATTTACAAAGGTTAAGTAAATGGGTGAGAAATAAAAGTATCGCCAAAAAAAAATTTTTCTATAAGGTTTTCAGATTGCAATGACATCATATATATTTTTTTTAATTCTAATTTTCATTGGTACACTGGATATATTACCAAATGATACAATTCGTCTTTAATATTTTGGAAGGACAAGTTAAGTCTACACTGGTAGTTTGAGAAAACTGTAAATGAACTATACTGATTATTAATTGTCAAATATATTTATTGCTATTAATGTTTTTCTCCTTAAAAACTTGTTCTTCATACTCGTTAAACTATGCTAAAATATTATTCATGCATCTATTACAGTTATTCATCAATTTACAAAGGTTAAGTGAAAGGTTGAGAATGAAAAGTATCGACAAAAAACAGGCATTGTTTTAAAATTCATGTCGACAAACCTGGTATTCGTGTAACAATGCACATACGATATTGTTTGGTGTTATGAAAACCGAACACTGATCTCTATCAAAAAATTTAATTGAAATCTTCAAGTATTGTCAGTGAATTATATGTGAGAGTGAAAATAAAAAATATGAAAAAACAAAACATATTTTTTAATTTCAATGCCATTGCACTTATTTTTTTTTTAACCGTTGCTTTTAATATTATACCATACAGAATTCTATTTATTTATTTTTTTCCGAGATAATTGAAAGGTGATTTGATTCCTGTGTTTAACACAGGAATCAAATCACCTTTTCAATTATCAAACTTCAGTCCTTCGTTTGATTCTCTTTTGTTAAAGAACATTTCTGAATTAAAATAATTATTATAAGATACTTTCATTAGTTACGGCGTAGTATATATTTCAATTCATATTCACAACTATCTCATAATTTACCTTACCTGCACTAAAATATTCGAAAATTATCAAGAGGCATAATAGCATCTTGCTTTTGTCGAACAAAACTGTTAGATGTACTTCTATTATCGAAATCCTGAATAAGATGTTCACTTTCCCAATTATGCGAAAAACAGGTTATATAAGGTGATTATAATTAAAGTCCCACGGTCGTTTCTTCCCAGACAACCGATGGGTGCTTTCCCCCTCGGCGCAGCTTTTCAAGATCAAAGGTTATTTTCGCCTTTTTAATTTTGATTTCTCTTGATTTTTATTAAATTCCTTTTGATTATTTGTGTTGGTGCGAAGCAGCCGCTAGCTTCTATCTTGAGTTGGAGTCCTTTGAAGTAAATTCCTTTTTGCTTCGTTTTTAAATTTTATATTTGTTGCCTTTAGTAACTTAATTGATATTATTCTTTTTCTTATTAAATTTTCTATATTTTTTATAACTGTCAAAGGGCAAGACCTCACGTTACGTAATCCCATTTACCAGGTCGGAGGTTTGGTCGCTGCGCGTCCAAGGCACTCCGTGTACTTACCCCGATTTGAGACCCACAGTCAAAATGCTGTAAATAAAGAACCCCTCGTCACAATGAGTTCAAATTTAAACTGAAGATACTTGAGGAAGTGAGTAACGGTATGGCTTCAGAAAACAAATATGTATCAATAGACGGCGGTGTAAGCAACATAACGAAAAATGATTCAGCTAGCAGTGACATTCTGAAACGAAATTGTCATATTGAAAATTGGGCTTTTGTAATACGTTAATGATGAAAAGCATTTGCCGAGAAAATAAAATCTTTTAAACAATGTTGTTTAGCTTCGAAGAATTAATTTTATTTTAATAAGACAAGGATATCAATGATTCATCAAAAATTCTAAAATTCTAACAGTTTTACAGTGCTCAATATCATTTACTTCTTTAGTCCCCAAACAATAAAATTCATAATGTTTACTTAAAAAAAACAATTCAAATGTAACAAATAACAAATAATAATCTCTCAAAAGTAGAACAGAGAAAACATTATAAATAAAGCGGTCGTATTTCTTGCATGACAACATGAAATTCTTATAAAAGCTTAAGATAACACAATTACGTAATGAAATATAAAAGATGGTAGTTTTTAATTCTTACAATATTCTCAATTGTTAGAAATAAACACTCCAGAACCCTTTTTTTTTTTTTTTTTTTTTTAATTTTGTTTTGCAGTTTCAAAATTAATTTTGTTAAGCAATATTGTCATAAAAAATCATTGCTTTCTTTTTTAGCAAAACAAAGAAATATATATAATATTTATTCTTTCAATGTGATAAGTAAAAAATATAACCAATTTTATTATTTTTTTAAAAAATAAAAACTAATATGACACATTTAGTCGAAATATTTGAGCCTTCAGAGTCAATTTCAGCCAAATAATCTTTCTAATCATCTTACTAACATTACTGATGAAAATTCAATTCGTAAATTAAATTCTCTTCCAAACCCCCATAAAATTACTAATACTAAAGTTGATTATATTTCCAATCTTAAAATTAATAAAGCCCCCGGGTCTTGATAATATTACTAATAAAATGCTAAAAACCTCCCTTTAAATTTTATTTCTAGAATAGCTAAATTAATTGATGCAATCTTTAATCTTACTTATTTCCCTACTATTTGGAAAAAAGCCATAGTGCTCCCCATTCTTAAGCCAGGAAAAGATCCCTCTAGTTACCGCCCCATTTCTCTCCTATCCACTCTAAGTAAATTAACCGAATTTATCATTCTAAAAAAATCAAAGCTCATTTGACTAAATATTCTATCATGATTCCTCATCAGTTCGGGTTCACCCCTCAACTTTCCACCACTCATCAATTACTACGACTAACGGAATTGATCTGTGAAGGTCTATCTAATAAAATGCTAACAGGGGTCGTTTTCCTTGATGTTGCAAAAGCATTCGACAGGGTCTGGGTCGATGATCTACTTGACAAATTACACGCTTACAAATTTCCACTCTACTTTATTCTTTTAATCCAATCCTATCTCAATAATAGATCTTTCTCTGTTAAAATCAATAACTATTTCTCCTCTCAGAGGAGTATCAATGCAGGCGGGCACCAGGGCTCCCTAATTGGTCAGTTTCTGTTTAATCTTTACATAAATGATATTCCTATTACTAACAACGTACACCTCAGTTTATATGCAGATGACACAACAATCGCGGTCTTTTGTAGCAGCAACTTGAAGCTTGGCTTACTCGCTGGAAAATTAAAACAAATGTAGAGAAAACACAAGCTGTACTCTTCACGAGACTCAAAATTCCTTCGCCTAATGTCCACAAGAATACGTAAACTTATCTCAGGGACAATAACACTACAGTGGCCATATATGGCAATCAACTGTCCAGGTTTTGTGCGGTATTTTTAGAGAAATGTGCGAAAATGCTTTTCATCTCTTAATTTTGTCCACCAGTGTATATATATTATATAGATAGATAAAGGAAGAAGAAAATATCCACCTATTTGTAAAAAAAATCCAGGTTCAGCTATTAGACAGAAACAGTGAAAATGAATCTGAACAAATTGATAAAGTAAATTGTTAAGTAACATTATTCAAGAAATTTAATGGGATTTTATATAAAACATGGTATCAAAATCATCAATTTACAAGAAATAAATGAGATTCGGAAATATTTACAGATCAGTGATTGATTTTATTATGTTAACAAACTAAATTATGCATATATATGCTTTTATTATACAAGTATTATTATTATTTTACATCATCACAAAACAATAAGAAAACCATTCATTATACAACAATACTTTTCCATATTTATGTTTATGGCATGAAAAGTTAGTTTCGGTGAAGAAATTTGGGATATCCAAAAAACTATAGCTTAATGAATGACAAAGTATTTCTGGTCAAACACAAAGCTAAATCATCTGGCCAATATTCCTTTATATTAATCTTATTCAAAATTAAAATATGTAAATATAAAATAGTTAATATTCTAAATATGGGGCCTAATGGCCGAATGGCTAGCGCTCTGGCGTTCGGTACCACAGGTATCGGGTTCAAATCCCGGCTTTTGCCCATGGGTGTTGTAGTGGTTCGGAATCCACTTTAAGCCGTAGGTCCCGGTCATAATAGGATCGTAGAGCGCTACGGGGGCATTGTTACTCCGTGGCTTACCATCAAGTTACACGCGCCCCCTGGGTAATGCAAAGTGAGTAACATCGGCGTAGCCCCATGGCGAAAGATCACGGTCTATTTGCCAGCTGCATTAGAAGAAAAAAAAAATATTCTAAATATTAAATAGTTACTCTAAAAAACTTCACTAAAAAAATAATAGTCAATATTCTAAATCTTAATCAAGATATATGCAACTGTATACATAATGAATGCCTGTTAATTATTTTAAGATTATCAAATATTTTTTATTCTAAAGCAAATATTCAAAATACATGCAATTATATAAAAGATTGATACAAAGTGTAATTATATTAAAACATTTTCATTATATTATTAGGAGTTTAAAGTTGGCAATTTTCTTTTATTTGAAATCTTAATATCCTTTTTTTTGCCTTAACATATTTTTTAATAAAAATATTATCTAAAACAGTTAAACAATGTTTAGTTAAAACTTCTGCTTCTTATAAACATTGAGTTTCTGGAATTAAAGATATAAAACACAACTTTTCAAAAACTAATTATTCTAATAAAGGTTTTGATTTTTATACTCTAAAAATATAATTTCAAATTTATGGCTAATAAGTTTTAAAACTTTTAGGTAAGTTTGAACAAAGATGCCAACAACAAATGTGCTATTTTAAATTGCCTCTGTTAATAATCCTTTAATTTGCTATTCATCTGTTTCATATTCAAGATTAATTATCAGAAATTAATAACTCACAACATAATTTGCAATTAATTTTCTTACAAACTTATCTTCCAACAATTTCTCCTGTGTAAATTAAAATGGCTTTTCATTTAGATTTACTTTGATATCGTCATGTGAATTTAATGTTTCATTGTAATTATTTTAATTTGAATTCACCTTTTCATCCTGAATACAGTTGTATCCAACTAATTATTTTTACGACATCTGTCGATATTGTCCCACATAGAGCCTCTAATGGATTTGTTTGAAACTTTAATTTGCAATATATATAAAATAAAAGTCTAAATTAATACTGACTAAAGAAAACAAACAATCAATACATTGAATAGCAAATATAACAAACCATTGTTCAGATTTTTAAATATAATATAATACATCATAAAAATAAAAGTAAATCTCACAATAAAAAATTAGCCACAATAAAAATTAGTTTTTATAGTTTAGATTTTTATATTTCAAATTAAAGAAAACCTAAGAAAAAAACTGTCCAAATCATATAATTTAAGTATCATTCTTAGAAGTATAAAATTTATAAATAAGTATCTTTATTATTTTTAATTTTGTAATTATTGCATTATTTTATTAATTAATTTTTAACTCATCTTCTATGTAGAAACATTTGAATTTAAAAAGGCATATGCATAAAAAAAAAAGATACACTGATTATTTTTATCAAATAATTAACCACTAACACTGTTATTAAATATTGATAAACTATAAAAATAAATTGTAAAAATCCAAATATTTCTTTTTATTTTTTTAAAGTATTGTAACAAAATGATGTTTTGCTAAAACAATATTAAAATATGGTAGAACTTACAATTTTTATTTAGTTAAAAATAAACTAATTAGAGTTTCTTGGTTATAAAGCAAGAAAAAAAATGTATTTTCAGAATAAAAGAATTCAGAATATATGTCTTAATAATAATTGGGACTATATATCTTCAATCACTTAATTTACAATTTCTGTTGTATTTATAAAAATGCCTTTGACATAAGTTAATAACTCTTTTAAAAAATCCTATGTCTTGTTAATACTGTCCATGATTGAAATCTGAATTATTAGTTTTTCATGAGAACACTGTGAAAAGTTAAAATTTATTATAAATTAATTTAAAAGGCTATCAAGCCAATCTACATTTTAATAATAGTCATACTTAAATATTTATAATATAATTTGCAGAAAAAAACTGAAATTTATAAAATTGATGGTCTTATGGAAAATAAAAAGAAACTAATATAATAAAATAAAATTCTAAATTATGTAAGTATGAAGAAAATTATAAATAAGTTTTATTTTTAACTCTATATAATTAAGTTTTCTACAAATCATTCATGTTAGTGACAACCATGTTTGTGTCGACAATGTGGATATAATAAAGACTTTTTAAAAAACAAATTATTCATTGGTTTTAAAAATTTAAAGTAGTTGAAAAATTTAATATGAAATAAAATTGAAAGATATGAAAGTTAGTTGAATAATTTTGTTAGTGCTATTCATTCATAATTTGACAAAAAATCAATTATAGTTCTAATAGCAAAACATTTGTTTTATTGAATCTATAGAGATGTTGAGTTATGCACACGCAATGTAGTATTGAGAAAATGATTTTAATAGCTTAGTTAACAAAATATTTTGTCTAAGAAATAAAAATCTTTTAAACAATGTTGTTTAACTCGAAAAACTTTATTTCATTTTTACTTGATATGGATCCCAAGAGCATTAAAAATTTTTTTAAATTCAAGATATTTTTATGTAGCACATCTTTGACTTTACATCTTCAGTCCCCAAACATAAAGCTACAATTTGTAATGTTACTTAAAACAATAATTCAAAAGCATCAAATAACTAGCAGTAATCTCTCTAAAAGGAATCTTAAAAGAAGAACAGGAAGAATATTACAATTAAATTAGGTCATGTTCCATCATAATAATGTTTCTATTATTATTATGAATTAAATTCTTATAAAAGATAGATTATACAGTCATGCAGTTAAACATCATGCGACAGGTTTTAATTCTTACAATAATCTCAATTGTTTGAAGTAAACATTTCATAATTTTTTTTAAATTTGGTTTTGTATTTTCAAAAATTAATTTTTTTAACAATATTGCTATGAATAATATTATTTTCTTTAGAAATTGTATATAAAAATTATTGGTGCATTCTCAATTTTTATATTAGTATATTTCCAATTTTGGTCACAATATTTGAATATATACATTTCCCTATTTATTTACTAAATTATTGTGTTAGAAGAATTTTCTACTTTTATATTTAGCTCTTTTCTAAAAGGAAATAAATAATTTTAGTAAAACTAAAAAATGCATGTAATATTTATTATTTCAATGTAATAGCTGAAATTATTATCAATTTTATTATTATTTTGTTTCAAAAAGTTAAAAATAATATGACACATTTATTTAAGCTATCTGTACAGCAACTAAATATAGTATCATTAACCATTCAGCAAAGAAGCATTTACATCTACAAATTGAAAATTGTTTATTATGCTTTTAATATACATAGAATAATATACATAGAATGCAATATATATATATATATACATTTAAAGTGATGCCTTCCATCATAAGAATGCTATTTAATTCTTAAATGACTCATATAAAATGCATTTAGTTAATTTTTATGTGAGAATTTTTTACTTGTGGAATATACTAAGTAATAAATGACACTGCATTGTTTTTCTCATTAAGTGCATTCAATTAATTATAAATTCCAGTAGATAAAAAAAAATATGAATTAAAATGAATTTTTTGTAATTAAAAAGCATTTTCTACACAAAAAGGGATCACTTTATTAAAGTATGTTAATGGATTTATTTTTAAAATATGTAATTTTACATATATGTGTGTGGCATTATTCTTCTCTAGATAACCTAAGTGAAAAATGCAATACTGTTTGAATTTTGAATCTTTGCTGATTTTTAAAATTGTAACTTTAGACAGAAAAATTGCAGTATATAATATCATTGCAGTATTGACTCTAGGCACTTGTCTAAAAGATATAGCCTGAATGTTATTTTAGATATAAATCGAACAGAATTGAACGAAAAGGGAAGGCATACACACTAACGAGGTAAGCACAAGGCTGAAGATCAGTTGTGAGGTACTGATTAATTAGGAGGAATAATATAGGACTTTCTCTTTTTAATAGAATTATTTTATTTCTTTTTTACAACATCACATTCTGTGGGGAGGCAAACATCTACAAAAACAAAAGTAAATATTCTTGCCATGATTTGGTTGTAATATATCCTTGATAATGTTCATATAGCTCATTAAAACTTTCATCTAGACATGATGATTTTTATTTGGTAATAAAGAATTTCAGTATTAATTCAGAGATTTTACCCCAGCCCCATGCAAATTTTCCTACTCACTTATTATTTTTAAACCTTTAAAAACTTTTTATAGTTTCTGCTGGTAAAATAAGATGGTGCCATAAAATTAAATTTGCTTGTTTATTGCTTCTGTCAATCAGTAAAGTTGGAGCTTACTTATTATTTGGTTTCGTACTTATTGTTTTTAAATCTAAAAAAAAAAAAAAAATCCTAGTTTCTCCTGATAACACTAGAGGGCACCATGAAATTACTTTCATTGCTGAATTGCCTCTGTCAATCAGAAAAGTTGTGACGTGTTCCTTTTTTTCTTTTAATAGCATATGACTAGTTTTTATCCTTTTAATATTCATTTAAATAAATTTAAAATAATGATGTATGCAATTAACAATAAACATTAGACATTGATCAGTATGAAAAGGGGTATTGACGAGGTTCGTTTGGGACTGTCATATCTATTATCTTCTTTTATTTTATTAGAGTAACTATTGAAATGTTTTTTAATAAATTCTTTATTTTCCAAACATTTCAATTTATTTTATCTTCACCTGTTCATTTATTTTTTATTTGCAGAGATACACATTCCATTTTGTGACACACATAATTGGTATGCCGTAAATGCTGCTGTTAATTAGTCTCATTTTAATCTAAGAAATAAAGAGTCATTGAATATTGATATTTCACTATAATATATCTATATTTAAAAAATAAAACAATGCTTTGAATGTTTTATATGTGATGTGATAATAGCATATGTCTAGTTTTTATCCTTTTTAATATTCATTTAAATAAATTTAAATAATATTATGGGACGGACATCCCATGAGTAATCACTCATAAATGGAGGGAAATGGGCAGATTTTGTTGTGATGGAGCACCCGTAGACAGAAGTCTGACACCCGTAGACTGATTCGGCTCCGTGATGCTCTTATGAAACCGGGATCTACAGCTTAAAGTGGATTCCGAACCACTACAAATGTTAATGATACCGCCGGGACTCGAATCTGAAATCTGTGGCACCGAGCACTAGACACTCGGCCTTTCAGGCGATGAATGCTTTATATAAATGTACGTATTCAATATTAATATTTTTATAAAATCATCATAAAAAAAAACTATCATCCTAAAGAATAATCAGATTCGAACTGAATTATTACAATGATTAAAAGTTTGCTATTCTAATACAAAATTTTTAACATCTCCCAAAAGCATCCCTCTTATTTTTTATTAGAACATTTTTGTTTCCCTGCACATTAAACCGGTGGTTCGCGGCCGACATATTCCTATTAATAAAAAACATCAAATTAAAAATATCTAACAAAAGTTTTAAAAAATCAGTCTAAAATAAATTATAGTTTAAAAAAAACTAAAAAACACGCTTTTAGAGTTAATCAAATAAAAAATAATTGTTAACATAAGAATAAAATGACTGACGAGAAAATGAATGTCACTGTTCTAAAAGCGTGGGGTGCTTTGTACGACATTTTTAAACTAACTCTGCATTTTGGAATGAAACTAGTGAAAAATTATAACGATTGATATCGAGCACCATACACTTTTAGAACAGTTATATTCATTTTCCCATCAGTAATTTTATTCTTATGTTAACAATTATTTTTTACTTTTTAGTTTGATTAACTCTAAAAGCGTGTTTTTAAACTATAATATTTAAATGAGGTCCCGGTACGGAGGACTGAGACTACAGTTCTTACAATAATTTAATTGTGAGTAAAACAAAGTATAAATGCAGAATGTCGAGCCAGCCAGGATTCAACAGGGAATCTTCTGATCCGTAGCCAGGCGTGTTGAGCCACCGTCCCGTAGGTTTGAATGTCTTAGGTACTTTCATTCTACATGAGTTCAACTGCTCTTCATAAGTTAAAATAAAATCACTCATCTTGGCGATCCTAATCATGATGAGATAATAAACTTATCAAAATATTTTTAGTGTCGTCGGTCCTTGAAATAGATAGCACCCTGGGAGGGAGAATTCTCCTTGGGAAAAATAGCACTCAATTCCTCAGCCCCAGCCCATTCCTAAAAAAAGCTGAAATTACTCTGAAGATTTAGGAGGAACTCGATCTGCACACTATTCCTGTTACGTTGTTTTTAAAGAGAAAATATCTCGAAAAGATGAATACTCACAGAAAATATCTTAGATGTAGATTTCAAAGAAAGTTTCTGTTAGTAAAATAAGGCAGATTTCATGTTATAAATACATTGAAATTTTATATTCCTACGAAATGTAAAATTCATACTTTAACTTTAAATGTGAATTATTATGAAATAAATTTATCTGAATTGAATTTGCTTTAATCTTCAATGTATTGAATATATTTAATTTGA
>BPLR01008815.1:0-61363 GCA_021605095.1 Caerostris extrusa | reverse complement strand
AGAATATCAAAATCAGAGTTATGAGCATAAGCAGCTAATTGTCTACCTGTATTATTTCTATTATAACAACCCCACTGAGTGTGTCTAGCATTAAAATCACCAGCCAAAATGGTGCTACTACTATAGGAAAAAAAGAACATTTAGATCATGAATGAAATTAGAGGAAGCAACATTATTTGGAACATAAACAGATGCAATTGTCAAAGATGGAAAATTTGGAAAATTGAGAGATACAACAGTAGTTTTAATTGCATGGAGAATTGGAGACGGAACATGAGCGTGTGGAATACTATTCTTTTATTAAAATACCAGTGCCACCAGAGACAGGACTCTGTGGTCCGTCATTGCGATAGAAAATGTAACCAGAAAAATTAGGAGAATGATCAGATTTTAAAAGCGTTTCCTGTAGTAGTACAATGTCTGGGTTATAGTTATTAAGAAAAACATCAAATTCAAAAAGTTTATTTTTAAACTACAAGCATTCCAGTAGCAAATGCAAAGCCCAGTAGCCGATTGAATCATTACGAAGTATTTGGAAAAGATTGAGACGCCAGGCCATTAACAAATGCCTGGAGTTTATCTACTTTAGTTTGAGCAGTACTTACTTTTTGGATAAGGCCATCAAGACCCTCAGATTAGTAAATATAGAGAGAAATTCTCGCATCAGATAGCTAGCTTTTGAAAAATTTGGATATCATCAACACTTATTAATGGATTCAATCGGGTTTGAGGATTGAAGATTTGATTTTGAAGATTATAACCAGGGATATTAGCAGTTTGTGGATAAGAATTTTTAAGTGCTGCAGCAAAACTTAAATTAGCAGAAACCTGTCTGGTAGAATTAATTTTTGGACGAGTTGCTTGTCTATTGGAATTTACATTTATTTTTGGGAATTTTTTGCAGCCTCTCCATGCTGCAAGATGCCCTTTTTCCCCACAGTTAATGCAGGTAGGTACTTCAATCTTTTCTTTGATGTTACATTCTTTATGTGAATGTTCAAGGCCACATTTTAAGCAACGGGCTTTAAAACCACAATTAATTGAGTTGTGATGAAAAAAGTTGCATTTAAAGCACTGTAGTGCTATGGGTCTTTATTGTATTTTTCAATAATAACCGTAAGGTAAAGAAGTCTATTGAGTTTAAATATCTCATTATTTTTCTCATTTTTGGTGAGTGTTATTTGAAAAATTGGCAAGGGTTGTTTAGTTTTGGTTTTAATTAGTTGCACAACTTTTCCGCCACAAATCCTTTTTCAGTGAGAGCAGCTTTGATTTCCTCCTCAGGAGTATTTTTGGGTAATCCCTTGATTACTACTTTCAGTGGTCTTTGATTTTTTGGGGTAATTACAAAATATTCAATATTATTGTTTCTTAAATAACTAGCTATTTCTCGATGTTGGTTTTCGCTTGAGGGGAACATTTTTAACATTTCACCCGCTAATTTGATAGGACTTTGCCCTCAAAACCTTCATCAAATTTTTTTAAAGTTAAAGTTAAATTTTCCATAGACTTAACCATAATAGGTGGCATTTTAATAGTGGTAACATTAATATCAGAATTTTCATCAACATCATTTACATCACTCAAATTTTGAAATTTATTTTCAATTTTAAATTATTATCATTACCATTGGCATTATAAGTTTTAGCTGTTAATTTTTGTTAGGATATTGAAATCCATCAATACTAAGATTATTAGAAGTTAAGTGATTAGAATTACGTTTTGGTTTGACGCTGTTATTTATAGAATGTTTAGGGCAATTAATCAAAGAGCATGAGCCAAGGCTACTTAATTTTTTTCTTTGTTGAGTCAGCATGTCAGTCAGGTACTGTCGCATCTGGTAATGTCCTTGGGCAACATCTTTAGCTGTTCCATTCCAGTCGTGGGCAACGGCCAGTTGAGTTTCCAGCATTTTTATATCAGCTTGAGTCGTAGTAATTTCTTGACATCTTGTTTTTTCTTTTTCAATATAAGAAATCTCATTCGAACTCTGCAAGGGTACTTCCAACGGGACCTGAAAAGTCCGTTCCCCTCAGCGCCTTCTAATTCCATCTCCGCCATTGAACGGAGCAAACAAAAATACGTCTACTCACGTCAAAACGTCTAAGTTCAAAATTTTAACAATTTTGAGCAAAATCTTTTCAAAATACGTTTCTTCACCAGTGAAATAGGATATTCAAAAACCCTATATCTAGCATTCAATCATTTAGCAGTAAATACACACTGCCAGTCCGGATCACGATTTTCTAAAAAAAAAGCGAACCACTCAGACTCACATCTCCATAGAAAATCTCTCTAGTTCAACATTTTGTGTTGCCAATATTTCTTACATAAGTTTTTATAAAGAAATTTATTTTTGTTAAACGAAACCACGCACTATATCACCAAAATAGTCATAGAACAGAAACTAAAATCCTAAATATATATATATATAGGATTTTAAACTGAAATATGCGTGTTGCTTTTTAATAAGATTCAATAGTTATTCCTCAATTAAAAGAATCCAAATATATATGCGTTTCTAATTTATATTTGATTTATTTTAAGACTAGTTCAAAAAATTCTAAAATAATTATTTAAGAAATAATTTTATTTTACAATGAGAACCACAATTAAGAGAAGGATTTGGTCCCTGTTCATATGCATGATTTATTTATTTTAATTCTAATGCAGCTGACAAACACTTACACATTGTCTTCGATACCTTAAGGCAAGTGCTGAACAGACGTTACTCACTTAGCCCTACCCAGACGGTGCGTGTAGCTTGAAGATAAGCTACGGACGCGGACTAACAATACCCCTCTGCAACGCTGTACGATCCTATTAGACCTATGGTGTAAAGTGGATTCCGAACAACTACAAACATTTATGTCACCGCCGGGACTCGAACCCCAAACCTGTTTTATCGAGCGCTAGCCGTCGGCGTTCAGGTCACTATACATCATTTATTGCTGAATTTTAAAATATGTAGCAAATGCACCTGTAGTGAGATTGAAACGTGGTGGAAAAAAAAAATCATTGTACATTTCATCCACATTTCTATATTGTTCTTTTCAGTGAGCATCCCGTAGTCTTGAATGTAAGATTTCAATTTCTAATAGGAGCTGTACTTCACATAGTTAAATAAGGACCAATCATATTAATGTCTTGATATAATTTAACTTACCATAAGGTCTTTGATAAGGCTTACCACAATTTAACAATGCAAGTCTGAAAAAACACTTCAGAAAGATGCGTTTGCTGATATTACAGTATGTCATTCGCTGTTAGAATGGAAAATATGTAGCAGATGATTGTCTGCAGCAGGAATTAATCGTAGATGTGGTGTAAGGGCTAACGTGAACCCATATTTCGACAACCTAATTTTAAATGAGGGGCCTGATGACCGAGGTATTGGTATTCTGGCGCTCAGTGTCAGCGATTTCGGATTCGAGTTCCAGAGGTGCCCTGGATGTTTGTAGTGGTTTTGATTCCACTTTAAACTGTAGGTCGCGGTATAATATGACTACTACTATTACCACATCACTATGCATAGATCTGAGTTGCCCCTTTACAGATTGGAAATGATGTGGGTGAGAAGCCTGATTGGGTTCTGTGACGCTCTACGATCCTATGACACAGAGACTTACCGTTTAAAGTGGATTCCGAATCCACAAACATCGAAATTTTTTGTTGGGTTAGCCATATTCTTATGTATTCTGGTAATATTGTACCCAAAATTGAAACTAAAACCGGAGAGGTGGAAGTCGGAGTTGTTCTTTTACTAGCAAATCTTTTGAGTTCTATTACAGAAACCCTATTTTCTTCTTCCAATTCCAAAGCAAGTTCAGAAAGTGGAATGTCTGTTGGGATGTTATGTAAAGGAAATGGGTAGAAATCTTTTCCCGGTAAAGTGATGCATTTACCGGAACTCCCAATATGGCTTTAATATTTACTAGTTCTTTAGCTGTATCATAGTGAGAGGTTGAAAATATAAATTTATTCTGTCGAGTGATACGCATAACTCAATATGTTTTAACGTGCTCATTTTAGAAGAAATGTTATCTTTTAATATTTTAGGATGAGCCCTTGGAATTGAGCCATTTGTCACCTCAAATACGATAACAAATGAGTGCGCTCCATTTTCATGTGCTAAATGCAATTTGGATGTGATATCTCTAGAAGAAATAAAATTGAGATCTATTTCCGAGGAAAAATCCATGCTGTTAGAATGACTATTTTTTCTGCCATTTCAGACCTCTAAGTATGCCCACTTAGAGTGAGGCCCTCCCTTTTCTCTTTAAAACATTAACCACAACCTTGGACAAATTGTGAAAAAACAAACTAAAGTTTACCGGTAACTTACCAGGTGAGAAATCCGATTAGATTTCAAAAAATAAAGAAAATTTTTAACTTACGAAACCCAAGACAAAAAACAAGAGTTCAAAAAAGAAACTTGTCACCAAGCACACACCAAAGCAGCTCAAGTCACCACCAAAGCTCTGCTTCCACAAATCCGATTTCCGCGCCATCACTCATTTCAAAACAGAAACAAAATAAACAAATGAAAAAACAAAAGTTGCCAGATTTAATGCAACAAGTATTATTGAATTAAATAAAAAAATATTTTCAAGGAATTTTGAATTGTTTTATTATTGTCTTATTTTTAAATATTTTAAAGAAAATATTTTCATTTTTACTTTGTATACACGTTTTATTTTTTTCTGTAATATTTATTAAAATAATAATCACTCTATGAATGTTGACTCCAAAGAATATTTCGTAATTAAGTTTCGTTTTTTTTGTCTATTGTTGGTACACAGAAAGGTAAATATTTTCACATGGTGTTTAAGATGGATTAATCAATTAAGATTGTTTATTGTACCTCACTTCTTTATTTACAATGGTATGTTTATAGTTGTGAAATAGATTATTAAATTTTGTAAGCAAGTTCCTAAATAATTCTAATTTAAAAATTGATCCATACTTTTAATTTAACTAAACACTAAATTTAATATTATGTTTAATTATTATACCAAGGAACTTATAAATAAAGTTATTGCAATACTATATAATTTTTTAAAAATATGTGTAACTTTATTGCAATTAGAATAAATTATTTGTAAATGTAAAAAATAGTAAAAGCAAATTATTTATCTATATTTGTGATCCTATTTAAAAATGTTAAAGAAATAAATCTAATTTAGTTTGTAAGGAATTTATTAATTTTGGTTGCAAAGAAATGATAATTATAATAAAAAAATAAAAGACATAAAAAATGTTTAAATTTTACTCATAGCAAAGCAAATTAGATTTTGTTAGTTATACATAAAGAAAGCATAATAATTAATATATTTGAAAAATTGTATAACTAAAGTATTTGTAAGTTAGCCATTTGACATGGTTAAGCTAACCAGTATCAAATTTTAAATGGAAATACCTTTCTGAAACTGATATATTAATTCAAATAAGATTTCATTTATATTATTAAAAATTATATTTTAGAATATTTTTTTTAAATTACATTTCCTTAATAATTTCAAGGATATAATAGATATTTGCAATCTAATTCTTAATGTGCCTTAATTTAGTTTTACTTTAATTAATTTTCATCTATTTTTCTATAGAAATTCATTCAGTATTTGAAAAGGACATCTTTAGTTATTAAACATTGTTTCCCGGTACAATCAAACAGTCGTTTATTTTACAGGTAATGTATGAAAAAAGATCTTTTTTTTTTTCTTTTCACATTCAATGCAAGAAATAATCAACATTTTTATTTTTAAATTTTAAATGGAAAATTTTGTTTTACTAAGACTGAACAATTATTCAACTGATCATACATTTTATCGATAAAAGTTTTAATATTTAAAATTTAATGTTTTAATTTTTTTATTATTTTAGTTATTTAAAAATTCTAAATGAATTAGGGTAAATAAATTTTTTAATAATATTTGTTAATAAATTGAAAGGATATCCAATTTAAGTTATTTATTATGTTCAAATTAAGTAATAAATTACTTATATATTTCTTGAATCTATATTCTCTTACATGAACAACTTAAGAATAATTTAAATAATTTTTGATAGAAAAATTACCTATATACCCTATTGTACTACTTGACTTTATTTTATCATGTCTTATTTTAAAATAACATACATTTAGATGAAGTGAAAATTATCATTTAATAATACATCAGTGTATGTCTGAAGAAATCTCAAAAGTAATATTTTGATCTTCATTTGACAAATAAATATATTGTTTTGAAAGTTTTATATAATATTACAATAAATTATAACACAAATGATGGCTCAGTGTCAACATAGGCTACTGGTGAGCATTAGGACTGAGGTTCAATCCGCTGGCTGCTTTGTTGTAGATGCTGTTTCAAAAACGAGGAGATTCGATGGCGTTTGAGATCTTCAGCATCTTGCCTCGTTAATCAAACTATCTGGTGGGAGTTTTCCAGGTTTTCTCCCATATGATGTATGGCCAAATGACTAGCGCTCTCGCCTTTGGTACCACAGGGTTCAGGTTTGAATTGTGGTGTTGGCATGGATGTTTGTGAGGGGTTTGGAATCCAGGTCCCGGTCTGTTTAGCCTAAAGTATGCAGAAGATGACCGTAGAGCGACAAACCAAACCAAATCCCATACGATGCGCAAATGCAGGGTAGTTCCCCCTGAAAATCATCCTAGAAGGCATTGCCCTCCTTGTTCAGTGACATAGAGCCAAGTCAGACTTCTACCTACATGTGCTTTATCACATCAAGTTGGTCCTTTCTCTCCTTCCACGAGTAGACTAGTCATGGGATATAAAATGAGAATTAGACACAATAATACAACATAAATTATATAAACATACAATTATTTAAATATAACTATTTCTTATTGTTTGTTATATTTTAGATCTTCTGTCATGTCAGCCAATCAGTCTTTAACAGTAGCTGTATGCCAACTGAACTGTACAGCTGATAGGAAAAAAAATTTTGAAACTTGTAAAGAATTAATAAATAAAGCAGCAGCTCACCATGCTAAGGTATACTTATTAAAATATAAATTTTATTATTTATCAAATTATATCAAAAATTAACTTAATTAATATTTTATTGTTGCATTTATTTTTTATTGACGAAGAATTGTTAAAATTTTCTTCTCTCTCTTTTTTGTAATAGTAAAAGGAATCTAAATATTTATTTAAAAATTTATTTTAATAAAAACTTATTTTACTTATTGTATCAAAAGTTTCATTTTAAAAATGTAAATTGTAATGCATTGCAAAATTGCATCTTTCAAATTTTTTTACATATTTAAGTTTCTGGATAAAAAATTTCTTTAATGTAATTTTGAAGTAGTTGTGTACAATTTGCAATCCTGACTAACTGTTAAATATTTTATTGTAATACTGGAAGAAAAGCATATATCAACTTTAATATACTGTAATCCTACTATTAATATTAAATTTATAGTTAGATAATGTAAATTATATAACAACTATGTTATACTTAGATGATATGATAAGGTTATGAATATGTAATATATTGAGCCATTATATTTGCTTGAATTATTTATAAATTATTATCTTAAAATTGCTTCTATTTTTAATTGTAATAAATTTTTAGTATTTTTTGGTAATTTTTTAAATAAATAAATAACTTTTTAATTAAAAAGAATAATTGATTTTTTTTTCTTTAGTACAATTTTTCATATGATTATGCATCATTTTTATTCTTACCTAAAATAAAATATTTTAGTTTTTATCTCACATTAAAATTAAATAACCAATCTGAAATTTTTTTTTTTAATTATGATATTACTTTGTATGATAATAAAATTTATTATATGTGTTTTTATTGAATTATGAGTAATATATTGTCATATTAGTACTTTTACTCATCACATTTTTATAATCTATTATTTTTGTGAAAGAATGAAGTTTCGTGCTCTTAATTATATAACTCTTAAGGATAACATTTATTAAAATGTTAATTATTATTTATAGTTACTTAAAATTTTGACTGCATGTGTTGCTTTCTGATTTTCCTTACATGTAACACAAATGTGGAATCATTACCTTTGAAAAAGTTTCCTGTAAAATATATTACTTTCCTCCTTGTTTAAGTTATGCTGTAGCAGAAAACTACTATACACTGCCTACTATACAATCTGCAATTCCTAATTTGCTCTATATATGTGTGGTATGGATGATAAGAAATAATTAATCTTAAATAAATGAATTTTCTAGATGGTGTTTCTTCCTGAATGCTTTGATCATGTTGGAGAAAGTAGAGCGCAATCATTCGAATTAGCGGAATCTCTAGATGGACATCTGATATGTGAATATAAAAAATTAGCTGCAGACCACTCACTTTGGCTGTCTTTAGGAGGATATCATGAGAAGGTTCAAATTTATAATTTCAAGATTTACATCATCTTTCTGTTTATGTATTTCATTATGAAAATATTTTTAATTTGGAAAATAATTTTACAGTTTTAATTGTTTGAATTTTTTTTTTTTTTTTTTTTTTTTGTTAAAATTTGTTTATTACTTGCTAATCAACTTGATTTTTGCCATAAAATATGATTTTTATTTTCTGGGAAACATGGCACTTAGATAATATATTATATAAAATTTTTAAGTATCATTAATTTGAGGAAATTTAGTGTATTATCAGTAGGATTTAATGATTTTCTAAATATTTTTAGCATCATATATATATATATATATTAAAGTAGAAATCTTCAGCTATAAGTAATGTTACAATCAGTGATTATTTTAAAGTGTGTGTGCTCATTATGTTTAACTTTTGTTTAATATTACTTTTTGTTAATTAATAGTTCAATTTTAATGAAATTCAGCAATTTTCAGTTTAATACATACCAAAATTAAGTAATTTGCTTCTAGACATTTCATGCATTTGGATACTTCCATCATCAGTAATGTGCAGTAGGCTTTGAAAAAAATTTTATTTATACTATTTTTTACTGTTTAATTAAATTGTATTAATAATGTGTGATACCTTCACTTAGTATACATTTTTATGTTAGATCTTAGTAACTTCTGATAAAATATTTTCACATATTAATAAAAGTATAAAAACAACTAAATGTCGACAAAAGATAATATATTTAGGTACTTGTATGCTTTAACTTAACCGTTTGCTTCTCAACCTTCTTTGCCAATGCTAGAAATTGTAATTAAAATAGGAAATGATAGCAATCGAATAGTATATAACTGTCTTAAAACTAATTTCCTTCTTGAATACCTTTAGAATTTTTAACTTGCAATTCCCAATCCAGTTTTGCTAAATTAAAAATGTATCTTGTGTTTATTTAATATACATGGAAATGCCAACTATTATTCTCTATATTTATGAGGGACAGTAACAAAACTTCTGGAACTAGCTATGGATTACAGAAAAAAATTAATGTTTCTAAGAGTTTTTTTTTTTTTTGAAAAAGCCATTTTTGTGGCTAACTTTACTCAAAATCTTCTTATCAAAATCGAGAAAAATGCCAACAGCTTTCGTGAAAAAATAGAAAATTTTATTCAGTTTCTAATAATTAAGAAAGGAACATTCAATCTTATTTAATAATGCGCAAAAATATAGTATTGTCATTACATTTTTACAATGCTTATATTTTCATTTCAAAATGCAGTGTTATGTATTTAATACATGCATACTTTTTTATATTAGATCTAATCTGTAATAAATAGTATCATGTAGCATAATGATTCTCCAAGATTCAAAGTATTGCTAAGTAAAATACTTAAGCAGTCACAATTGGGTTCAATTCTAGTACCTATGTTTATAATCCCTTTTCTTTTTTATTTTAGGATTTATCAAAGGACCAAAGCAGGGTTTACAATGCCCATATTATTATTAATCCTAGTGGAGAAATTGTTTCTGTCTATCGAAAAGTTCATTTGTTTGATATCGACATTCCCGGAAGTGTGCGCTTAAAAGAGTCAGATTTTACCATTCCTGGTACAAAATTATGTCCACCAGTAGAAACTTCTGTTGGAAAAATTGGACTTGGTATTGTATCCTTTATTTTTGTTGATTTGAGTTCTATTATAAGTTTAACTGTTAAACTGTTTTTAATTACATGTATTTAATTTCTAAAGATACACATGGTTGCATCTTGATATTACCTCTTTATGTATTAACTTAAATAATTATCAATAAAATTTGATTTAAGAATAATATTTTAAGTTATTCTAACTCATATTAAATATATAAATAACTAATAACTATTAAACATTTGGCAAAAGAAAAAATTGATTGTTATAATTATTTATTATTTATATTATTACTTGAAATTTTGTTCAATTATTTTTTTATGCATAAGATTTTTTTATGTAATTAAATATGTTACAGATTTGTTCTTATGATTAGATTTGAGAGTGGCTTTCTTAAAGTTTTTTATTTTCTAAACCGCCAATTTAAAAAAAAATAAGGGAGAAATCCTTTAAATTTACAATTTTTAAATTTCACTTGTCTTTCCTAAATATTTCTTGTTGTTAATTGCTATTTCTTTGTTGTACAATGAATATTTCTGACTTTATTTATTTTGTCTTGAGAGCTATTTATTTTCAATGCATTATTTTTTATTATTTTTGGTAATAAATTTTTAAAGGTTGCATGTTACTTTGTATTAACACAAAAGATATGTTTCTTTTGTTTTACTTTTCTAAAAATAAATATTCTTTAACTGGTTTCGTTTTTATTCGATTAACAGATTTTAAGGTTTGGAAATTGGCACTAGTGCACTTAGTGTTTTAATTATATGTTTGTCACATTTGATTATTTGTGCAAATTATTGACAAAATTAATCAACAAATTAATTTTTGTTAGTTTCCACTTACACAAAGCACTTTTTTAAAATAAACAATATTGTTGTTTTTATTGCATAACCCAATATCAAGAATTTATGTAGCTTTTTCATTTATTTCATTTAATTTTTTTTTGTTATTCAACTGTGAATTAAATTTAAAAAATTATCTGGTTGTTAAATTAAAGAATATGTTCATCAGATTATACATCAAAATTATTTCTTAATAATAGAAATTTATTTATAATAGCAAATGCTTTAGATATTAAATAAAATTGTAATTCAAATTTTCTTTAAAATTTTGATATTATTGGAATATTTTATATTTGAAATTAATCTAAACTAAATGTTTTCTTTCCTTAATAAATTTCCAAAGGTAAAAAGGACAAGGAATGCTTTAAAATTTTATATCACATTCCTTTACTTCATAAAAAAATATAAAAGTTTTCCTTAAATTATAAGTAGTGTTATGACCTTCGTTTCCCTGAATTTGCTTTGGCCCTCACTAAAGCAGGAGCTGAGATACTCACATATCCATCTGCTTTCACTCAAACTACTGGTATGGCACACTGGGAGGTGAGATATCACTTTTTTGAAAGTTATATATATATTTTTAATGTCTATTTTATGTTTAAAATTAATTTTGAATATTACTTCAATAACAATTTAATGGTATTTTAAAACTTATATTTAAGAAACAAGCATATAATGAATGTTGCTAGTAGATTATTCATAAATTAAATGTTCCCCATGGTGCATCCTATTAAATTAAGTGTTATTTGGAACCCTCCTCTCCTTTACCTTGCATTTGAATTTAAGATGATCCAATGATATTATTTTGAAAAATAATTTGGTTTCGTTTTTTGTTTAAAAAAATTATAATCACTACTTTTCCCTAACACTTAAGTTTTTAATTTATCTTTTTTTCTTTTCAGTTTATCTTAATCATTGTGCAGGGTATCTATTTAAAGCACTGCCATATTATTTATTTATATAATAGTTATTAAGTATCATTAATCATTATTATTATTAAGCACTAGTTTATTATTTGCTTACAACTTTTAAATAAACTGCAACAAAAATATGAAATAAATTTAGAATTACAGAGTTAATTTTGCCGAATCATTCTATTTTTCCTTTTTCTTGCAGTTGAACATTTCATACCTTATTTTATGATTAGAATAAGTGTAGTAGTGTATATATATATATAGTAAAATAGGTATAGATACAGGTATATATTGTAGTACACATATATATAGTAGAGTATACATTTTAATAACATCAGCTTCATTTTTGATTATTTTTTGTTACATATTTAATTATAAGATTAAATTTGCTTTTAATGTATAGATATTAATTACTTAAAATTAGCAGATATTACATTAAGGTTGACATTTGCTAATTTTATATCTGTACAAGCATTAATTTACTAAATCATGATTAGTAGATATAAAAACTAAAAGCATGTTAGAATGACAAATTTCTGCTAATTTATCATTTTCGTTAAAAGCTATATTGCAAGCAATTTAATATTTGCAGTCTCTTCTAAGAAGTCGAGCCATTGAGTCTCAGTGCTATGTCATTGCAGCTGCCCAAACTGGAAGACACAATGCTAAAAGAGTGTCTTATGGCCACGCAATGGTATGTGTTTCTTTCTCCAGGAGCAGAATGTAATTATACTTTCTAATTTTTGTCTAGAATAGAACAAAATTCATACTGTTAATCAGATATATTAACAATAGGTTTCTTCAAGGCTCATATAGATTCTGTACCGTGAAAATTGAGGTCTATTTTCGAATCTTAAAACTTTTTAAAAGTATTTCAGTGGAAAAATAATTTATGGGGTGAAGATAATTTATTCCACATGATAAATTAACTTAACCACATATAACTTATTCCACATAATCTTCATTCATATATAATCAAGATTTTAATAATATAATTTCATTTGTTACTTTTTACTAAAATATACTCTTAATCTAAATAAAATAAAGTTATATTAAGTTATAATACTTAGAACTTTAATTCTAATAAGCAATTAAGGAATGTTTCTGAATTTCACATTCATTACTTTTAATACATTTAAAAAAATCAGCTTACTTTTCTCATTTAAATAAATATGTTAAAATTTTTAAGATATAAATCAAAATAATCTTTTAACATTTGTAGAAAAATATTTTATTTTAAATTGATCAGCCATACAAAAACCTTATGGACTGATAAAGTTATTTTTTTAATTACTTGTAGTTTTCTATATTCTAATACAAAGCCTAGTTCAACTGAAAAATTTGTGAAATTAAATCAATATTCAGTAAGAAATTAGCAAATTGAGGTTTTATGGCAATTTGTCGATTTTCGAGGTTGACAAATTTTTCATGGTTTACAATATTTTTATACTGTCTGAGTAGTCGACCCCTTCTCCTCTGAATTCTCCACTCTCCCATCTCTGGATGTTCAAAATTTAATAGGAGGATTTTATTTAGGAGGAGGGGGATATACTTTTTTATTGTCATTTTCATAATTTGTTTTCTTTAGGTAGTTGATCCCTGGGGCTGCGTAGTCGCTTGTTCCAGTGAAGGAGTTGGTATTATATTTGCAGACATAAACCTGGAGTCCATTAAAAAAATTCGATCAGAGATGCCAATTTGGGAACACAGGCGTAGTGAATTATATGGAAGCGTCATGCCACCTGAAAATGATCAAAGTATATTTTTATTGTATTGTCTTAATGCTTTCATTTATGACATTTGCACTTCAATACAATATTATCTAAATGACTTTTAAGTGTTTACATGATGTATATGTTTATATATATCATGTATGTTAATTTTTTATGATTTATATAAAAGTTACAAGAACATGTTTAAACTAAATATTTTCTTTGAATGACTAAAAATATGAATGTTTAAACTAAATATTTTCTTTGAATGACTAAAAATATGAATTCTAATAAATTAAGTTAAAAATATTTTAAAAAATTTAAATTGTATTGTTATCTAATTCATAAAGTTATATTTAATTTGCATTTGATTTAAGTTACTCTTCTAATTTGATATGAATGTTTAAAACATTACATTATTAAAAAATTTTTTACAATTGTACAAATGGTAACAATATATTTTCAATTATTTTTTTTTCAAAGCTGTTGCATGTACTTTCTAATGTATCTATGTCATTTAGTGAAAAATACTTTTAAAATTAAATTCTTGTAAAAATAACCATGTTAACTTTATTACATGAATTTAATTTAACATGAATTCATGTAATAAAAGAAAAATCTATTTGATAATAAATGGCACTTTATAATTTTTATAAGTAATAATTAACATGTTTTCTGATATTATTTTCTGTTTGGTAATTTTTTGCCTATAATCGGCAAGAGCATATAACCTGAAGTCTTAATTTTGGCCGTAGAAGCCTGGCATGATCTTCATTACTGTATAGTATTTGTATACCCCTGTTCTTTTGGTATATACCATGTGCCATTCAAGTTCTGTTTTTATAAATATGGTATGGAATTGCTGAAATATTTTTCAGTTTTGAAGAGCATTTTGATACCATAAAATATATATATATAAAAACTTTTTAAAAGAGATCAGATAGAACGTGTGTACATGTAAAAACCATGAAAAACAAATGAGACTGTTTTTCTCACAATTTCTAATCATTGTATTTGCTAGAGATGAAAATCACCGTTAATTATTAACTTGACTCTTTCTCTCTTATTAAAATTATGACTTTTTGTGGGGGGAGAACAAAATAATTTTTTGTATATTGATTTTTAGAAATGATTTATGAAGTTTCTGAAAAAAAAATGACCACAGATTTTTTGCAGTGACTTATAATCCACACTATGAGATTATAAGCTTTTATAATATATAATCTACATACGTACATGGAAAATTATGGTAATTGTTTTCTAATAAAATGCCATTTAATTTTTTTAATCAAGAATATAAATTCTTTTTTATTTGTAATGTAAATAATTTTTAAAAATAAGTTGAGTAAATTATAAATATAATCATTATTTTTTTTATTACAATTAGTTATTATCAAGAAAAAAGACTTGTTAGCTTGATTAATCAGAGAATTTCATTTTATTAATTATTCAAATTTTCTTCTATTTTAATTGCTTTATTTTTATTTAGATACTGAGACAACTTACATGTTTGCAACAAATGAGCTAAATCCTGATTGCATTTTTTACAAAACAAAATACTCAATGGCTTTTGTAAATAAGAAATGTGTTGTTCCTGGACGTATCCTTTTTCCAATCGTTTATTTTATTTCACTATTTTTTATTTTTAAATTGTGCTATGCAAGTTTTTTATCATTTATTAGTTGACAAAATTCACAGCTTAAAATTTCTTTTCTTCCTATCTGTAGATTTTCTGTTTTGGTAGTTTTAATACTGTGTTTACATATTTTAGGTGTATTCATTTTCTAATGATTTACTACATATATGAAAACTTCTAACTTATTTAATATATTTTATAAAAGTTAAGATAATAATAAAAATAAAATTCAATCAAGAGTAATGATATCATATTAAAGATTTTATAGTAAATCCATGAAAGTTTCATAAAAATAGGTTGAATACTTAATTAAAAAGGATGCTCTCATGTTATTTTAGTATTGAGTAGTTTGTATCTATTTGTCTATTGCAATTACCTCTGCTTTAATCCAACAAATTTGGGACCATGGCCATGCCAGATGTATGATCGGCTTCAGTATAGTTTTAATGAGAATATTGATGCTTTGTTATTCATTATATATTTTTTTATATATTATGGCATTTTTAATGAATAAATAAGCTTCTCTTTGATTTATAAAATGAGAGAGGGGCCTGAATGGCCGAGTGTCTAGCGCTCGGTGCCACAGATTTCGGGTTCGAATCTCGACTGTCCTATGGATGTTTGTAATGGTTCGGAATCCACTTTAAGTGTAGGTCATGTTCTAATAGGATCGTAGAGTGTTATCTTGAGGTTTAGTCAGTTTACAACACCTCATAGTTCCTCGCTAAAATTGAAGCTGCATATTACCCTTAACCATGGACTAGTCACCTGCGACGGGGGTTTTATAGACCTGGTGTAGGCTTTCCTGCACCAGGAGGATTAGTAACAACATAAGAATATCAAAGATAAATCACTCTAGATGAAAATTGAAATTCAAATATGTGCTTGTAAAACATGCTTATGCACATTCTGTATAGGCAATATAAATATTTGCTGAATGCAAGGCCATCGGACAGTCAAGGTCAACAAATGTCTGAATCCATATGAAAGCAAAGGCTTCGTTGGGGCTGGATTATAGGATGTGCTCAACTATTAAATGTCGGATTAAAGAGAGGTTACTGTATCGTATATTTTTTTAGATTTTCAAATTTTAGAAGGGAAATGCCACTATTTCTAAATGTCATTATCTAAAAATTATATCAAATATGCAAAAAAAAAAAAAAAAAAAAAACAAAAAACAAAATAAATGTTAGAGCCTTGCTTTCACAAGTCATCTTCGAAACAAATTTATTCTAATAAACAGTTTTGCAAGATAATGTAACTTTCAACCTTAATTTTTATTGATATATCATATTTAAATAATATTTTCCGTTTGAAAAGATTAAGCAATTATTTTAGTTTTATTTGAGTACAATCAATAATTATTATTTTGCTACCCATTAATGATTCTTGTATTTGATTATTTTATTTTGTACACAGTTTTAAAAAATTTTTTTATAGAGAAAATAGCATAATGAAGTGAAGTTTTTTTAGGCAATCTATTTAATAATCGTATGCTATATAATTAATAATGGTGCAGTAGTACTTACTGAATCTGGAAATAATTTGAATTAAAATCATGTTTATTAAAATACTGCTCTGTTATGTATTGAATTTCTATTTCTTGTCTTAGTTACAACTAATTTTTAATGAATAAATAATGCTTCTCTTTGATATATAAAAGTTTTATTATGCATATATTTTTGCAATATTCCTTCATAGTTTATAATTACTAAACATGAATAGACGTTCTTGTTACTCCTCTTCGATGTGCAAAGCGTCTAAGCGATCTTAATCAAGATGAAGTAGCTGATTTATTTTTGTGTGTCCAGACAGTACAGAGAAAAATTGAGGAGGCCTACAATGCTTCATCTTCCAGTGTAGCCATTCAAGTATGCAAAACATATATTTGCCTGTTAGGTGACAGATTTTTGTATCGAAAATTACATGTTTATCTTTAATTCTGTAGGATGGTCCAGATGCTGGGCAGACAGTTCCTCATGTACATGTCCATATCCTTCCCAGGAAACCTGGTGACTTTAAAAGAAATGACGATGTGTATGAATCAGTAAGTTCTGCAGCATATTTTTAACAATTCATACTTATCTGCACTGCATTATATATGTATATTCTTTAATTTACTAAAAATGTCAATATTTTGCTTTATATAGTAAAAAATATGGTGAATGATTTGGAGAAGCTTCTAGAAACAGTTATATAAAAATGAATGTTACAGCATTTCAATGCGATATATTAACTTATAGCACTTTGCATTTTATTATATTTATCTGAAATTATTATTCTTTAACCTTATGTTTAGCTAAAAAATTATGAATAAATCCTAAATATTTAAACAAAAACCATTTTATGCATGTATATCTGATGCTACCTGGCAGCTTGTTCTAGAAATTTTTTTAATTCAATAATTTTTTTTTAGCAAAATTTTAATTCAAATAAAATTTTGAAGTTTATGGGATTGTGATACATTTTTGGTTCTTTTCAAATATTTATAGGTTATTCACAATAATTTTTTTCTTTACAATTTGACAAATCATTATCGGTATTTTGCATCTTAAATCCTCTTTTCCCCAAGAAAAACAAAGGTTAAAGAAAAATTGTGAATTATTTTTCATCAGTGTGTTGTTAAAAATAGAAATTAATATGAAACATAGATGAAAAAAATTAGTTTTAAATTTCGGATGATGGATATATTAATGAATGAAAATTAAAAATATTTCCAAGGTAGCTAATCAACTGGTCAAATAAATTTGAAAAAAAGGAAATAGTTGAAAGCTAAGCACTGTAGGGTCATTAAGGTAGGAGACTCATTCTTCTATCAAAGTATAAATTTTTATTCTGTGTCATTCCTAACTGTTTGATAACAATATTATAGTATGTGGACTCTATGTAGGTCTTTATTTTAAATAATAGTGTTTTGTTGGAATAGGAGAATGTAATATTTCATTTCTCTATTTGCTTGATTCTATTGCATTTCTTTATTGTCTCTTTTTCCAAGGTCTTCCAAAGAAATGTAAAATCTAATTATATTTTATCAGACATGATATGTGTAAAACTAAGGTTAAATATTTTACTCAGGCAAACAGCTATTACCAGTTTAGTTAAACTAGATGCTAACATGCTGTCTATTTATTTTTCAATTTAATATCTTTTCTTATCATTGTTGATTGTTCAATTATAAAGCTTGCTTTTACATACATACAACCAAATTTTTAATAAATTAAATTTTCTAGTCTTTTAATACATTTTTTCCTTGCATAGCATAAATCTGATTTTGCGTGTGATATGGTAAAAATAAAAATATAACCTAATTGTAAATAGATAAATTTGTTAAAACAGCTGAAACATTAAATTAATTTATTTTAAAAATTTCTTGCAGCTCGAAAGCCACGATAAGGAAAGAATATCGAATGGAGATCTCTAGATGATATGTTAGAAGAAGCTATTAGATTAAAAAAATATTTTTGAGAATAAATAATCTATCATAGTTTGTATGAAGTTAAATTTTTATTATTATACAAATTAACACAACAAGAATATAAGGCACTTTTATCAAAAAAATGTGAACTTATTATACTTGATTATAAATTCTGGAATATCACAATCCTGATCATCTAAAAGTTCATCAGTTTTCTTAAAAACAAACTAACAACAGTAGACTTTTTTAATGTGATTTTCCATAAATGCAAATAATAATAAAAACATTGACATTCTGTCCAAATATTACATTTTCTATAATATCACAAGAGTAACATGGAATGCTACATTATCCTAAAAAACTGCTCATACAGATGCTTCTCTAATTAACCAATGAGAATCGCTGTCGGAAGTGTTTGAATCATCATCACTATCAGTTTCATCAATGCTGTCGTCACTGTCCACACTACTATCAGTTTCATAACTGCTGGAGCTACTACCGCTAGAGGATGAGCCGCAACATTCCTTATTGGAATTTGACTCTGTGGCAGCGGATGTATTTCCAGCTTCTTTTGAATTTGATTCCAATGTCATTTTTTTCATGTCGTTGGAGAGATCACTCATACTAGATTTTCTTTCTGTTCTGTTTGAAGTATTTTCTAGCATACTGTCACTCGACATCCATGCAATTTGGGCGATAGTTTCAATGTCTACCAAATTGAGTCCTATATCGCCTTTAGTGAGAAGAATCTAGGGAAAAATATATCTATAAGCATATTTCATATTCAAGAATTGCACCTGTTAAATTTCCCAATCAGATATTAAGATTTCATATGTAAATAGCACTATGTTTACTTGATGTTAATCTACAACAGTATTATTTATGGAAATTTCTAAAAAATATGAAATATATTTACAATTAGAATACTATTCTGACAAATGTGGAATATTTATGATATAAAAAAAATAAAAGCAGCATTTCTTTCTCATGTTGAAGTTGCAATGCCAGTCCCAGGTTAAATTTAGACAAATGTAAGGTCCAAATTTCAATCTTTATAACTGCTAAATCGCAGACAATATAAATAGCAAATTTTGAAACTTTTTGTTTTTAATATTTCAAATGAAGGGTCCTTTGGCTTTTTTTTTAAAATTTGAAATGAGGGATATAATATGTCTATAGATAATTAAATATAAATTAAATATTACTTACTTTTTCTAAGGCTGTAGCCAGTGGAACTAAATTCTTTGATGAACATCTAAAAAAATAAAATTTTTATTTAATTTAATCTTCAGTAACAGCATCTTTATATATAAAAATGTATAGATTCTTTTTAAATAAATCGAATGCTAGAGCCTAGAATTACCACAGTCTATTAATAAAATTACCTAGTCTATTTAAACAACTTCCATTGTGGTTTAAATATTATGAAGGTTCTTGAAGAACTCATTAAAGCAAATATTTGGTTTGCAAGCAAAAGCAGAGTTTCATTCACACCTAAATGCTACTTATCATTTGAAATTTGTTAAAATGCAACGCTCACCTTTTAGTCTGCATCCATAGTATGTAGTCAACGATGAAAAGCTCATTCAGAATGTATCTCGGATCGCTGAGATTAAACATTTCATGTATTTCCAACAGGCATTTTATAACATATTTCCTGCCTAAAAGAATACACCACAGGTTGTAATTAAATATACCAAATTCATCTTTAAAAAAGTATTAGAAATAAAGAAAATTCAAGGAATACAAGTTTTTTGATTCAGCACTATTTTACATCAATCTATAAGTTCAAATAACCAACATGAAATACAATTCACATTCTACCAAAAAAAAAAAAAAATAAATAAAAGAATCCCAATATAATTTCATATATTGAGCAAAATAAGAAATTTATTACTTGAAGTAATTAAAAAGCGTATTAATAAGAACAGAAAAAAAATTAAATCTCTCACCCAATAGAATAATCTTTCGGACATCTTCCAGTATTGTAGCAGATAATTCAAAATGCCGATAGAGAGGAAAAATGAGGGATCTTCTAATGCAAGAAATGGCTACTTCAGAAACAGATGAAAAAGTCTATAACAAAAATAGACTCAATCATAAAAATGCACTATCAACATTGTATGTTTGTAGAAAGCAAAATAATTTTAAAAATGTTGAACATTGATTCACATTATTGCTTTTAAAGATCTTTTTGAAGTTAACTTGGTAATATTTTAGTTCATTATGAAAAATCTGTACCATTGACGATAACAAGAAACCATTATTTATTGTAGTAGTGCCTCAAAAATGTTGAAAAAAAGTCAACTTAATTTATTAAGAATTTTAGGACACAATGCAACTTACTTCTAACCAGGACAAAGTAGAACTGAGTTTGTTGATCGTCCATGCTGATTCCACCTATATATAGAGAGATATATTACTTTATAACATACAAAAATATTTCATTATAAACATACTGTGTTGTAACACTTTTTTTTAAAACAAAATCAAAACTTAGAATATACATACTGTATTTTCTCCTTCAGTAGTTCTGTTGTTATACGCATAGGCAAATAATATGTCAATCAAACCTAGGAAAACAACTCGTTCTTGATTTTTATCAAGTAAATGTATTACAAATTAAGGAATATTCTCAAATTTTTTACTTTAGCATGAAAAAAAAAAAACAACAGATGTTAATGAATAAAAAAATACAATAAACTGCTTAATAATCAATACTTTTTTTGCCATGTGTTAAGTTGGCAATAATTATTCACTGACATTTATTATGGATAAACTAGGTTAAGATATCTTTTTTTCAGTGCAAATTATGGACAGCAGTGCACATTAATTTTCTTCCAAAGTAAAGATTCAAATTTAATTTTTTTAAAAATTATAGCATATGTGAAAAAAAAAAAGAATGGATGAAAGATAGCCACACTTTTCTGAAAGATGACAAGGTGGGATGCAAATGGATAAAAAAAAGGTCTGGCACAAAGTAATAAATAATTGGAAATACTTTTTGAAATTTCATTTATATACACTGATATTTCATCTATTTTCATCTCTCTATTAAATAACAAATTGTTGTGAAAAATTTGTTTCTTGTTTGGTATTCAAAATTTAAAAATTTTCAATTAAATTTTTTCTTCTTCTTCAATTGGAAGTTTTTAATTTATTTTAACTTTAATTACTTGATATTTACATTGAATAAAATGCTTCTTGTTTTTATCATTGTATTTTTTTCCAGGATCAACAATCTTCAATGTATAATAGGTTAATTTTTAATATTCTTTGACACCAAAAATGTCCCTTAAAATTATATTTGTTCAAAATCTTATTATATATCATATCATATTATATATTGATTTTAATTGGCACAAGATATATCAAAGAAAATAAATGGACAGGTGTAAATAATAACCCCCAGATCATAGAAAATTTCATAAGCAGGGAATATGATAATTATAACATTTTCAGCATAAAATATGCTGAACACAATTTAAGATAAAAATACATAATTATTTGAACAATAAATATCCAAGAACAGTTGCAAAATAGTTATGAGTATTATTTTATTTATAATAAAGGATATATTTCTTGTTGGGTAAGTCCATAAGTCTACTTTTTTCTTCAGGAGTAAAATGAACTGAAAAGTTAAACATAATTTATTTGATAAATTATCAACATTGTACTAAAAGTAAAAATGTAAAATATATGGGTGATCATGTAAAAACTAATTACAGCAGTTATCAATTTATATAGTTTAAAAAAAAATGATAATGAATAATAAGTTATCGGAGTAAAATGAAGCAAGCAATAACTAAATAAATACAAAGTATACAAATTATTTGAAAAAAAAAAAAATTGTTTCTAATTTTTAATCTAATAACTTTAAAAATAGTGATGCATGGATTAAATACATAATAGTGATACATTAAAATAATACTAATTTTAGTGATACTTAAAAATAGTGAATATATAAAAAAAAAAAAATTTATAATTTTTAAAAAGAAATAAATAGCTTTCAATGTTTATTTTCTAAAATAAAAAATTACAGGAGTTTTACACATTATTTTATAATTCAACATACAAAATTAATTAATAAAATACAAAATACTTAACAGCTTTATCTTTAATAATTAACTAACTTATTTAAAGAATTTTAAATGCATTAGATTTATTTGTACTTAATGAGCTACGAGTTTTCACAAAATTATGCTTGCAAAATATCTATCAACCTTCAAAAACTCAACAGGGTTCAACTTCCTTTTGTATTAAACTTATATATCTTAAAACATATAATAATGTTAATATACCTTAATTAAAAAAAAATTCTTTTATTTTGTACAACAAAATTTAATATTCTTGATTAAGATAAAAATCACTAACAATAATAACTTTTTCATTTAAAGGTTGATAAGGAAGGTATTAAAAATTTTTTTTAAAAAATTATAAATGAACATTTAAGTAATAAATAAAATACAATAGATTTTTTTTTCCTTCTGATTAACCATGCAAAACTTACTTTATGTCTTTTCGATGGGTTCTTTTGAACTTCATCAAATAAAGATACCCATTTGGGAATAAATTTCAAAAGATGCTTGATTTCTTCATCCTCATATAAGTCAGCTCTGTAAACAGGCAAAAAAATGTTGGATAAATATAAATGATGTTAAATCTACTATTAGAAAAAGTACACATATATAGTGTTTTAATTGTTGATACATGGCAGAATAATCAACACAATCTTAGAAAGTAATCATGTTCTAATCAAGAATGCACAGACTACGCCTCCCAGTAACTTCTTTTTGCCTGCAATATTATATATCAATTTTACTTTGAAAAGTCATACAATACATAATTTCAGATTTCAAAGAACTTTATTATTAAAATATTTTATTCATTTTTTAAAAAATTATTACAAATTACAAAATTTTTCAATAATACCTGTGTGGTTTCAACCTACATTATTTTTCACTAACCCAGATACAAGAATTTCAATTCTGTTCCCTATCAAGTCAAAATCACTGGTATATTAGTTTCAAGAATTCATTACATATTTTATAGAACTGATTAAGATATATTTCATTTTAAAATTAAGTTGAACAAACTAGCAGCAATTGTTGCTAGGTAGTGCATCACAGTGTACAAACCGCTTTGGACCAACATATATCTCGAACAAACATTTTCAGGTATTTGTACTAAAAATCAATAAATAGAAATCATCTGAACTTATTATTTCTGTGCATGGTTGCTACAAAATTCGAACTGAATGTAATGCCAAGCATCAAAACTTTTATTTACTTTTTATTACAACAAGTGATATATTTTTAATTATGTTTAATATATAAAACATAAAATAGAGTCTTTTATGTAGTTTGCATCATGTTACAATCAGTATATCCAGCTGTTTGAGTAAATTTAGGCATCTCTGCTTAAATAAATCTAAAAGTTTTAAATAATTCATCATAAGAGCATAAAAATACAAAATTCATTAATAGAATAAAAATTTAAAAAATGCTTTATAGTATAACTTTACAAGAAAAATTAGGTTAGCTTTATTTGCTAAGAATATTCCAAAAACATTCATTGTAAAAGTTTCATTTTACTTAAAAATCAACATTTACATTAAAATTGAAAGTTTAAAATAAAAATGAAATCCTTTCAATTATTAAAAATCATAAACTTTATTTTAATCATCTTTCTTTTGTTATTCCATAAAATGCATTTCAATGTACATAAAAAAGCCCACCCAATAATTTTAAAAGAGGGTTAAATAACTTAATGCAATGAAAATTTTGATAATATATAGTCTATTAAAAAAAAAAAAAAATTACATATAATGGTCTTCATTGAAGGTTTTTTTTTCATGCCGAATTCTTTCTTCTGTACGGATTTTGCGAGTTTTAGTCTCAGGTTCAGTAACGTCAAAAATTTCATAGGCTTCTTCCTAAAATAAAAATTTCAATAACTCTTGAATTTCTTCAGAACTAAATATTTTCTATACACTACAATTTTTTTTTTTCATTTAAAAAGAAATTAAAATAAAAGTAAGTGATGTAGAAAAAATGGTATTAAATACATAATTGTAGGATTTAAAATATACAAAATTTAAAGTTACAAACATGATAATATGTTACTGATATTTAAATATGTTGTTGTTCTAATGCAGCTGGCAATACAAAGACAGTTTATCTTTTATGCCATAAGCAAGGGCTGCACCGCTGTTACTCATTTAGCACTATCCAGTGGGCATGTGTAGCTTGAATAAATGCTACGTATACGAGTCAAGCTACCCACACAACACTCTATGATCATGTGAGACTGGAACCTATGGTTTAAAGTAGATTCCAAACCCCTACAAACATCCATGGCATGGCGGGAACTCAAACCCAAAACTCATGGTACTGAGCGCTAGCCACTCGGCCAATTCTTTTAATATGTGTATATATATATATATTTATCCAAAAATATAACAAATTTGCAGAAATATAACAAATAAAAATATAACAATTTTATTTATTGTAAGTTTGCTATATTTTTTATATTTTTCTTATTTTAAGTACCAGAGGAAAAGTGATGATCTACAAGCTTCAGAAGGAAATATACTAAAAAAAAAATAAAATAAATAAAAATAAAAAAAAAATAATGGAATAATATAAAATAAATACACATTCTATAAAATTCTTACTACATTTCTTCTTTAATTTTGAATTTTAGAAAAAGAAAAATATATGCTTAAGTAATAGATTTCAACAAACTTTTTTAATTAACAAATGATAGAAAATGTAAAAAAATATTTAAGAGAAATAAATCAAAGTTGATGAAATTTTACTACCTTCAATTTAAATACAGAGTGTGTATAAGAGTTGGCAAAGCCACATTGTTGCCCACTGATATTTAAGTCTCCAAACTTATCTTCAGATGGAACTTGATCAATAATAATATCAAGTTCTTCATCATTTTCTTCAACATCATCTGTACTTTCTAGAAATGTAAATACATAAGAAACATTATCTCTTTTTTAAATATAATTTATGAAATTTTTCCTCTCCCTTAAAATGTTCAATAACCCGATGTTGAAACTATGAATTTCTACATTTTTGCTCAAATATAATAAATTTTCCCAATTCATTAAACTTTTTTTTTTTTTTTTTAAATCTATATATCGTCCTTAATAATTCTTGATTTTTTTCATTAAATCCTTTATAATTCAGTATTCCAACCACTAATATAAGATGATTGATCTAAATATTAATTAAAATGAGAATGAATAAATTTTTCATAAAAATAATGAAATATTGTTATGAGAAGAATGCAATTCCCTAAAAATGTTAAAACAACTTGTTAACAAAAACAAAGGATATTTAAACCTTACCTAATACCTCTATTTTCGGCCCACCTACAGAAGTTGTCTTTTTTGATCTCAGCATTAAATTAATCAAATCTAAATCTTTAAATTCTTCTCCTCTTACCGCTTTTGGCACTTCCATGACAAAGGTTTCTGGTAAAGACAAGTGACAGTTAGAATCATCTAATAAAAGAAGCAATAGAATTGAATAACATAAATACTTACTTTTATCTAAATCATATGCGCATTTTGGGCTGTCACAATATTGCACTTTTCCAGGAAGACACAACCTGCATAAAGGAAGGCATATTATCAGGTATTTCAAGGTTGTAAAGTTCTGTTTTTTAAAATTACCACATAGTATAAGTACGGAAAATGGCTAAATGTAATTAAACAGAAAATTTTGTAAAGCTGATATACTATATTATTTGGGATTAAATTTCTCCTAATAAATATGATAGTTCAGGGGTGGCCAACCCAAATAGTCCTGCGGGCCACTTTGAAAAAATCTTGCATTTTAACTCTGTGAGAAGCATATAAAATTATCTATCCCCATATTAGATTTAGACCCACTGTAGACATTTTTGGAGTGAAAATTGAAATACAGTAGAACCTCTTTAAGTCGAAAACCTCCAAAATTCAAAATTTTTTTGTTCCCTTCCTCAAGCCCCAAAACCTCCATTACTCGAAATTTCAGCCCTCTATATGTCGAAATAATTATTCAATCCCCACAAGCCGTTTTGGTATAAATTTTGCCTCCATAACTCAGAAAAAAAATTGGACCTCTGTATCTCGCAAACATTAGCAATGTTTGATTTTTTTATTGTAGCACATAATATAACTTTTAAGTTACAAATAAACATGTTTATTATCTCTGTAACTGAAATTTTTATTTATTTTACCTCTCTAACTCAAAATAAATTAGAAAGAATCTAAACCTCTACAAGTCGAATATTTCCTTACAACATACGCATAAGTCAAAAACTCAAATTATTTGCCGCCTCCCTTGAAGTTCGACTGCATAGTGAGTTACTATTATTCTTACAAGTAAACATAGATAATATAATAATAATGATAATGAACACACATTGTAAAGAAATATATAACACTAAAAATGAAACATAAAAAAATATGAATATAAATGAAATCATTAAAAAACATTTATTTTACTAGTGTGATACATGTTTCTCCACTCTTTCACTTAGCTTTTCCCAATCGATCTCAATTTGGGTATTTGCACATTGTAATGGGTGTTGTAGGTTAGCATCCGTTATGTTTGGTCGATTTTATTTTAGAAAAAAATGATTCGCAGGCGTAAGTTGAACCAAAAGCGATAACAACTTCGTCTGGTTTACTCTGCTATCAATAGTCAACTGCGCGTATTTAGGGGTGGTCACTTAAAGTGAAACATAGAGCCTATTATATTAGATGTTCCAAGATGCACAGCATCATGTTTTCACTGAATATAATTTAATTATTAAGCAAACTCATCAATAAAGCAGGTGCTATCTGTTATATATTCGCAAGAATATTATTTTAAAATCAAAGTTAATTTTTTCTCATAATTTGACAGTTCATTTTTGAATACATGGATGCACAGATAATGTATAATATACATTGGATTTTCATTACTTTGCCATTATAGAATAAATATATTTTTTAAAAGTGTGATAAATCTCGCAGACTGCAAAAATAGTCAAGGTGGGCCAAATGCGGCCTGCAGGTTGGCCACCCCCTCTAATAGTTGATTCTTATAGATTTCGCATTACTAAATCCTAATTATTTTATCTCGTACCAAATTTTTGGCAGCAAGTCAATAGCATTGCCAAATTTGAGTTTAGAGTATGTTGGGATTTAATGACAATCTCAATACGTTAAGGTTGTTAACCTTGATTTTTTTAAAAGTATATCACTTAAAAGACAAACTTCCATTCATATGCCAGGCCAAAAACATGAAATGTAAAGAAAGGCAGAAGTGAAATAAATGAGTTTTCATGAAAAACTTTAATGATCTTTTGCTGAGATAGTGAAAAATAATCAGTATGCATATTTTTTTTTCTTAATAGTATAAGAAACATTCATCGAGTCTTAAAGTGTGACTTATCTGAGGAACTACCGTCCACCACAGCCATTATTTTTTATCAAAACAGAAAGACAGATGAAACTTTTAACAGCTATGTGTGTTTATTAATGCATGATTTTTCAAACAAAATTTTCAAAAACAAATAATAAGCTTTGATTAAATACTATAATTATTACCTTAGATAATAGGGTGTACAACTAAAAACAAACTCGTAATCTTCACATTGAACATTGTACTCGGATATCTAAAAAGAAAAAAAAGAATTTATATATATTTAAATCATCAATAAATATTGAATACTTTGCTTTGAAAAGTGTTAAAAAGTTATTACAAAACAATTTTACGTTTATTTATTTTCGTAATGAATAAATTTCTATATAAAGTAACACTTCATATAAAGATTTGTTTCCTAAAACTATAGTATCAAAAAGTTCAATGCTTATTATTATTATTTTGAGTGCATAACCAAATGTTAAAAATTTATTATAAGTTATTTTTGATAAGTTTTGTTATCAAGCCACCAGGTGGTGATAATTTTTTATTATTGAAAAAGAATTATTACATTTTTTTAATAATCTTTTTTAAATTTTCTATTATTAATCAAGATTAAAAATTTTTCTAAATTTATCAGAAAATTTAATAAAGAAATGGAGTATGAAATGTTTAAAAACTTTTGCAAAAAACTAAGCATAAGTAATAAAAGAGAAGATTACAAAAGTTTCAAAATCTGGATAAAATTTAATCATTACAATTTAAAAAAAAAAAAAAAAAAAAAAAAGTAAAAAACAATAGAAATATTATTCTAATGTATATGAATAGAAAAGCTTTATTTCTCCTGATTACAAAACAAAAGTTTTTACAATTTTTTAAAACAATAATTTCGATTAATTATTTTTAACCTGACTGTTTAAATTATATACATGCATCAAAAGTACATAACATTTTTTATGTGAGTTTTGAAATATTTTATTAGTAATTTTTCTTTTATATCTTGAATATTCAACAATTAAAGTGCAAGCTAAAATTCTCTAATATGGTTTTGTGCTCTCATATGAGGTACAGAAAAGAAAATATTAAAAAAATTACCTTTGCATATGGCATTTGTATAGATATAATAAGAAACTCATCATTTTGAGATAAATCAAATGCTGGAGTCAACATCTTTAAATTTCTACAAATAAAAATAAATTTGTTAAAATATGGAAGTACATTTTGCAGAGATATTTGTGCCATAACGAAATTATGGAATTTATTTATCTTGATAATTTTCAACAGTAAAAGATGCAAACAAAAAAGTGAATGGCCTACCTATGGTTTATATCCACCAGCTTTAATCTTAATAGCAAATATAACTTATTCTAAACACTATAGGGCATATTATTGATTCCTTTAAGAGCCGATTTAATTCATATTTTTTTCTTTTGATGATTTTTATTTATTGCTGCTAGTACTTCCACCACTCCTTCTATTTATTTAGCAAGAGAAATACAATAATATAACTTATTAATTACAACTTTTAGTTATAACCTAAAATTTAAAAATGGTGAAGGAAATATGAATGAATGCAATTAACTATTATCTAAATAGAAATGTATTTAAATGGGTTTTTATTCTTACTCTAAATGTAAACGAAAACACATAGATACAAAGAAAGTCGCAAAAGACAAGATGCACACTTCCCAACATTGAACAAAGGTAGAAGTGATCAATAGTTCAATACTTTTTGTATAAACAATATCATTTGTCGGTAACTAAGTAATTATTCCCGAAATTTAGGATTTCTTAATTTCTTGTGTATATTTTAACGGAGCGATTTTTAAAATTATAACAAAACGCCTTAACACAGTGAAGCTGCTCGCGAATTTTAAAGTTACATCTAAAATTTGACCTTTCCAATAACGAGTTTTAATGAAGCTACATATATTGCAAAAATAAAGTATTAAAAATATTACCTTTAACAACACCTCAGAAAATATAAATAAATTATAAATTAACTTCTTTTTTTATGAAGTTCTAAAAATTTTTATTACACATGTCTTTAAACTATCATGAACACATAACTAAAAAAAGTTTAGATGTTTTTTTTCCCAATTACAACTTTTATGACGGCTTTATCTCCAGTAACTTCTTTATTTTTATTATATTGATTTAAATATTCACAAATTTATCAGTAGATTAAGCTTATATATATATATATATATTTAAATTTTTGTAGATTTTTAAAATTGATGGAATTTTTACAAATTGAAGAAAATCATTAACTTAAACAGAATTTAAACAAGACAATATTACTTTTAATGAATCTCTTAACAATTAAAAGGTAGCAGAATTAATAGGATTTTTGAATAAACGTATAGATTTCTATTCATTAATTAAAATTTATGTTTAACATAAAAAGTAACATACACCGCTAGCGTTAATAATTTAAGAAGCAACATATGCGCTTTCCATGGAATATTAATAGACCCAAGAATGTCAAACTCCCAGAATTTTAAAGTTTATGATTTGAAAAATCTGAATAGAATTAATACATTTAGATCTTTTTATAGTTAGATATTATTTCGTTATTCTTAGATTATTGTTGCTAACCACCATGGGTAATAGTAGCTAATAATTTTAGAAAAGTAATAACTTGTTTGTGGCAATGTGTTATTTTATCAGAAAAAAAAAAAAAAATCGTAGTTGTTATTAGGATGATTTAGTTTGCTTAATGGGTTTTACGTGAGGCATATTAATTATTGATTTTAGTGAATATAGTTCATATTAATTTTAAGAAATTGTAATACATTTCTTTTATAAAGTTATATATTATACAGTTAACAATGGACCCTGAAAGTGCTGCAGCACTTGCTCAGGATTTATTAATTTTTTCAAAATTTTCTCAATCTTCTTCTCTAAGTCCCCTTAACCTTATAGATTATCGAAACAAAAGTGAAACCAATGATTTTCTTGTTGAAGCTAAACGACGGTTAAAAAGTACTATTTGCGATTTATTTAAGCGAAATGCTCAAGGTAATATGGAAAATGCAATCGACAGGCGTCTTAGGCGCACATTTGTTCCCATAAAAATTTTAAAAGGGAAAAATGTTTGTAGCAAATGCGAGAAGACATATACCGTGCGTATCAATCAGTTCCGACTAAAATATAATCCCGGTTGTACTCAGCAAAGAAAAGACATAGCTGGCAAAAAATTTTCTGACCATCCATCTGTCAATTACCTGAATCTCATAGACTATTCATGTAAAGCATATGACTTTGTTCCATACCATTTGACATGGAATTTCGAAAGAGAAATCTTTTCTCACCTGCTTCCTTTAATCGAAAAAGACATAAAGAACTTCCCTGTTAAATTGCTGCCTCTTTTGTTGACAAAACACATCACTGTGCTGAAGTTGCTTAATATGGAATCAATTCACCCGTATCACTTAACTTTTATTATAAGATCATCGATGCGGTACTGGATAAAGAATTTCCAGAAACACTGTTGATATTAGATATCTGGAGGGCATTGTTCTTTTCTGAGAGACTCTTGGTATGTGCTTTTGAAAAATTGACCGAACATCTGCCATATTCTAGTAACGAGAGACTAAAGTTAATCTTGATGATGGCCAGCTATCTTCGATTTGATTTTTATGGTGCATGGATGCGAGGGAATAAGTTGCAAAATTTTCCCAATTGCCCAGTTACAGCTGCTTTGGCTAAAGGAAACTACAAACAGATGAAGACTCTTCTTGATTATGGTTTCCTGCGGAATTCACGGCCTTTTGCAAGTTATAACGTCCTCTTAAGAAATTTGTAAGTTTGTTTTATAAATATAAAATACACATTTATGTTTTAATTATTAAGGGAAGGAGATAAATTATTTAATGCTTTGATAAAAATACAATTTCTTCTAAATCCTTTTGAATTTTGCAGTTTAGAAAATCGGGAAATTTGACATTAGAGTCAGCCAATTTGTTTGCAATAGCAAAAAAGAAAAAGAGATTTGCAAACATTATTAGTTAATCAACTATAAAATATTATGTATCATAAACTACATAGTTTATAATTATTCATATGTATTTAATCAGAAATACTGCATTACACTGAAAAAGTTTTTAATTTTATATACAGCACATTCAGATTTTACTAAATAAGCATGTCTACTGTTAAAGACCCATGCAACAGTTGAAGTCGAGAAATTTATCTTATCCTATTTTAAAGATAAATGCTGTACCTCTATACCTTTCTTTAATATTAGTAATCTTTATTTGTATTATATATTAATTGCTATAGATATTATTATTATTATATCCTCCCAAAATTTTATAATCCCTGTTATTATAACATTGAAAGATATCTTTTCTATTATAGTAACTAAATGAATTCTTCAAAGTGGTGTAATGATTTTTTTCTACAGTTATTGTTATAATCATTATTAGGTTGAATCCTATTTTAGGACCCCAATTACACCAAGTTATCAAACTAGCAATGATTTACACGATGTGATGCAATATTTATAAATATTGCAGAAGAATATAAGCAAGCTTGTTTATCATAACATGCATTATATTTTTTTATTCTCATGGTTGGCAGTCAGCTTAATATTAAGCTAAAATAATTCATTTTAGTTTTATTCAGTTTTAAAATTACTGAATGTAAAAAAAAATTTTTTTTTGAATTTGTGACAGTCAAAAACATAAACTCAGTTCCCATTACTAATTCCTGAAGTGCAATAAACATGTGCATTTGTAATTCAACCTCATTGTGATGTTACTAAAAAAGTCGAGCGAGTGGCTTGAGTTCCTTTGTCATTTGAGTCTATATTGTAAAACACAAAGCAGGGCAGACTGAGCGATAGAAGAATGAGGTTGTTCAAATTATTGTATAACCTCTTTAATAACAAAGCAATTATTGTAAAATTCTCCAAGTTGTGTTTATTATAGCTAATTATATATGATTCTAATTTAATTTAATTAAATATATTAAATCATATTTATTAATCAAGCTGGTTAAATTTTTATTCAATGTTACAAATTTCTTCTAGCATTTTATTTCTTTTTCTGTTGTATGAGACTTGACATTTTTTAGTTGTAACTCTGTATTTTTAATTGTATCTCTTTTGATTGGAATTGGTCAAAGCAAGTTGCTTGTCTAGCACAATCTTTTTAGTTAGGAAAATTGAAGTCTTAAGATAGGAATTTACCATTTCCTTTTCTAATTCTGAACTTGTTTAAAAAAAACTTCACCTTTTCCTTTTTTCCTAGCTAACAAATAAAATCTAATTACATACTAATTATTACTTCTGTTCTGCATAGTTACAGAATACATTTTGTTTACAAATATTAAAGTGTAAATAAATTGAATATGTGATTCAATCTTGTTCATTACAATAAATACTAAATTCCAGTTTTTAAATATTCATCAGAACAATTTTGAAGTAATTATGATTAATTAAAACAATAAATTACAAAAAATTACTGAGTGTAAAATGTTAAAATCTGTGCAAACCCTAAAGAGTAATTTGCTAACAAAATATTTCAATTTAGTTAATCTGTTTAAATTCTTAACTCAACAAGACTGTGTATTAAATATATCTTTTCTCCAAGGCTATTATATCATAACAATATTGAATTAGTTTAATTAAGATCTAGAAATCTAAACTTGCCGCTTTGTTATTTTCATTGTCATTATATTTTGGTAATATCTGCTACAAATTGATAATTAATTTAGAAATAGTTTGAAGTATTATAATAAAAGTTAAAAATTTTTACAGGTTAAAATATATTTTTGTAATTTATACATATTTGAATATTTTATTATAGGGTTCGCCTTGATGATCGTCTTGCCCAACCGTTTGAAAGTGCTCGTTTCGGACCAGATCCTTTCGTTCGAGAAGTGCTGATGTTTTTGATTATCAAATACATCCACAAAGATGATGAAGATTTGAGCTGGAATTTAGACAGATGTTTCTATCTTCTTTGGTCTGTTATCCCTAACCCAATTGTTACCAAATATGAGTTGGTTGAGGACGTCTACCAACTATTCGACAAATATCCTAATAATGACTATACAGCTGAGCAGAGAAGAGAAATGGAGACTATTATTACAACTTATGACGAAATGGCTTTTGCTCCCATAACTGAAAGCACTCCCCGATCTCTCCGACACTTGTGTAGGTGTGTTATTAGGAAATGCTTAACGTTCACTGGGAATCTTCCTAATGGTGTGACAAAACTTCAGATCCCTAAAGATCTGGAAACCTACTTGCTGCTTACATATCGAAGAAGTTAAATAATATTAATAATATACATATGCTAAGAATCCCACCTTGTGATTTCAAATTTAAAAAAAAAAAAATCTGAATTTCTAAAAACCTCCAAAATACATTTTAATGGTTTTAGAAGACAAAGTTGTGTGAGATATATTGGGTTTTTCAAATAAGGATGCCTTTTTCTTTATTTTCTCCATCAACCTTTATTAATAAGTAATCAACGACAGTATTTTATTATTTATTTTTTTCTTTTGTGTTAGCTTATTTCGAAATTAATAGTTTTTATATTCTTAATTTTAAAATTGAACTTAAAATTTTTTAGCTAACTTTGGCTGCATAGTTTTATTGTACTTTCATTTTTTTTATGAACAATACTTCTGTTTTTGGTTAACTTGCCTATTATTATAAAATGCAATTGGTTAATTTTTTTTCATTATAAAAATGCATAATATACTTACTTTTGTAAGAATGAATTCAAATTTTATTTAAATGAATTAACTGGGTGGTGTGGTTTTTTAAAAAATTCTACTTTTACTCTTATTTTTTGTCCCTTGTTTGAGTGTTTGCATTTTTCTCATTTGGAAGTTTTTAATATCTTTCAGTTCGTTATTTGAGTGTGCTGGTATCCTAAAAAAGGGTAAATTTTTTATATTATATAAAAAGGAATCAATTCTTGATTCACTTATATTTCAATCAAGAGTCTTCTAACATATTTTATTCAAAATTTCAAGGAATTATGTATTTTCTTAAAGCATTAGACATTTAAATTTCTCTGAAATTTAAAAATATGTATTATATTTAATTCTAATGATTATTATAAATGTGATTTTTCAATAATGGTTTAATAGATAGAAAGTAATTTATATTGTCTAGCTCACTCACTCCAAGTGTAGCAAGTTCTGAATTTTTAAAATTTAATATTTGTTGAAAAAAATTTATAATAGCCATAATTGCCATTTTATCTAGATTTGTAATTTTTTTTTTTTACTCTTATCTACTAAATTTCCTAAACTTTAATAAAGTCTCTATGATTAGGGTTGAATACAAAATAATCCTTCTAAAAAAATTAGCTATCATATTTAATATGGAATCTGGCTGAATAAAAAGTCAATTAAAAAAATACTTATTTCTTAATTCTGAATCATCAGTAAATGGTGGAAAATAAGTTAAATTTTCTATTCCTCCAGGAATAGACATGAAAAGCAAAGATATTTTACTATGAAACCAATGTATTTTGTTTTTGTGTACATAATTGTTTTTGCATTTTGTTTGTATTGGACAATATATGCATGTGGAAAGTATATACATTGTTTTGTTTATAAAAGAAGTATTTTTAAAAGTGTTAATTTATATTGATATATGTTAATTATTAGTTAAATATTAATATTGTCAAATTTGTTTTATTTTTATTATAATTTTATGTATCAAAAATCTATTTTTAAAAAAATTTAATATTAATTTGTTGTCTTTTACTTCAATAAAATATTTATATTTTTCTTTTATATGCATCGTGAAAAGAAGTATCGGTAATTGAAACATCTAAACAGGATACATCTAAAAAGTTCAGTGAATGTTATTTTACAACGAAGATACACACTATCAGCTTTATTGACATTCAGAATGATCTCTTTCACCACACTAACTTCTGGCAATGTTCATAAAAGTCTTATGAATTGTCAGAAAAAGCTTCTTTAAAAATTCATCGCCAATCTTCTGTTTCACGTTTTTCAAATCACTCCCAATTATTTCCTTCTCAATGTAAATAATTTTTAAAAAGTTTGAATCATTTTGTTCATATATTTTTGGCCCATGACTTCTGTCTACGCTAATATTTTTTATTACCGATTACCTCAGTTTGTATCAAAACTCAATTACTCAACACATTATTCCTTTGCACTGTTACACAAACTCTCTTATTAACTACATTTGATTAGCTGCATATTTTTTTGACTGAGTAGTGTCTGTGTATGAATATGCACATACATACCCACTTAACCTATGCTGTTTTTATATAGGATCATTCACTGAATTTTCAGACATAACTTATGTACATTTAAAAATATTTAACTTTTTAGTATATTTAAAAAATTATGTAAATTAGCATTATTGTCTTCCCAAATGAATGTTAGCATCTTAATGATTTATCTATTTTGTAAATATATGCTTTAATATTTTTAAGTATTATCATTCAAATTTTTTTTTCTCACTTTTGGTTAAATAGCTTTTAAATGCATCTAAAGTTCCTAATTTGTTGTATTGATGCATAATAAATTTTTTATTACTTCACTTTTTTTTTTATCCTTTAGATTAGTGTTGTATTTATGTGTAAATTGTTATCATATATTCAAGTTTGAAGTTTCTTGTTTATAATCATTCATTATTTATCCTGTACAAATATACTATTAAAGTAATTCAACTTTTTTTATTTACTATTTTCCTTATTGATCATTTTAAGTGAAAAGCTTTTGACTTGATGTATATATGTATTATATAAAATGTCTAACTATAGAGATAAATTAATTCATAGATAGCCCTATAAAACATGGATTTGCTATAGCATGATTTGGAAATGGGAATAAATCCCTCTATAACATGACATTCTTACAACAGTTAGAGAAATTCTTGTGCAATAAACAACATCACGATAACTAGAGAAAATCTTATTTAATATTTTCATTTACTAATGTATATCCAATTATGTCTGTATACAGGTTACTTTGTTTGAGTGGTAAATATATTTAAGTTATATTTACCATTTTTCTTTTTTTTTACTATTTATTTACTTACATGGACTAAACATTCTTAAATATCTATTATGATCAAGTTTTCAAATTGAAATTAAGGATTAATAAAATTATTTCAGATTTTTTTCCAAAATAGGAACATAACCCTTAAATCTACTGAATCATAAAATATTTGATAATCTTGTTTTTGATTTTTGTTCATCAAAAAATAGATTTTTTAAGAACATAAAAACTGCATTATATAGTTGTCTCTTCTGAAACATTTCATAAATAGCTTAATTTTTCAGAAAAAAATGCATTTTTACAGATTAATTGCTAAAATATTCATTTTATCTGTTGTCTATTTATCATTTTTCTTTTTTTACTGTTTATTTACTTACATGAACTAAAAATTCTTAAATATTTGTTACAATCTAAACTTTTAAATGGATATTAAAGATAAATGCAATTATTTCATATAATTTTTCTCCAAAATAGGAACATGACCTTTAAATCCAGTGGATTATCATAAAAGATTTGATGGTATAACTTTTTTTTTATTTCTTGTTCATCATAAAATGGAATTTTTAAGTACCTAAAAGACTGCATTATACAGTTGCCTGTTCAGAAACATTTCATAATTAGCTTAATTTTCTCAAAAAAGAAATGCATTTTAAGAAATTAATTGCCGAAATATGCCTGATACTGGACTTTAATATATTAATAGTCTTCCTTAATATTTTTTGTCATATTAATGAATGAAGTTAAATCCGTGTATTGAAATTATACATTGTTATGATGTCATATAAGTTTGGAATTATTGGGGGAGAAAAAAAAAAAAAAAACCTTTTTCCAGTAAGTGTATTGTTTATATTGATGTCATAAAAATTTTTCTAAAAATGAATATGAGATATTTTTTAACAAATTTGTATTTTTGCCTCTTTTAGATTGAATAACTGTCTTCTTTATGCATCTTGTAAATATATGTGTAACTCATGTATGTCTGTGTAAAAAGTAGAATTATAAGTTGTACTGTTAGTGCAGTGCATCATACCAAGGAGGTTGGGAGGAAAAAATCCTTTTAGTTTTTTACCGAATGGACCCAAATACTTCTTTACTTTTTTTCTTTCTTTTCAATTTTGAAAATGTGGTATACGTAATGACTTCATTTTAACCAGCCAAAAAGATGATTTGAATAAACAAGATTTTAGATGGGAAATTGCATATTATTTTTTTAATTGGATAAAATTGTTAATTTTTAAGAGATTTGGAAACTTTTTGCACCCTGAAATCATATATACATATTTTAAATAGTGTGTATAATTTCTGTCAAATCATTTTATGAAAAAATGAGTTGTTTATAAGGATCATCATTGATCGTTCAAAAGAATTGTACAAATTTGAAAATTTTTTTTTTGCTGTGGTTAAATTTGTAATTTTATTTTTGATTTTATCATTTTCAAATATAATAATGAATTATTCGCCATTAATTTTCAATTTCTAGTGAGAAAAGAAAGTATTATTTTATGTAATACTTTTTATAAATTACAACTAATAAAATCAGGATAAATATGTTAATAGAAAAAGTGCTGTTTTTTTATTTTAAAAGTTATGTATTTTTTGGAAAATAACCTTATTTTTACAAAATATCTTTCTTTTTAGTTGTTAAAAGGCAATTAGTAAAAGCAGAACGCCATATATTGCGAGGTTTTAAAATACTTTATGTTGTTTTTCTTTAAAAAAATTCAGTATATTATAATTTCAACTTCTGTTACTGACTTTCTTTTTTGATGAATTTTCTAATATTGCTATTATATCTGTATAACATTAATATTAATTGGTTAAAATCCATGACATTTTTGAAACTGGGTAATCAATGATGAAATGTGAAGCATTACTATTGTGATCCATAATAAGTTGCATTTCTTCATGCGTATTCAATTTCTTGTATATTTATGTACTGTTTTGAATATCATTTATTCATTGTCGCAAATGATACATATACAACTAATTCTGTTTTTTTTGCACAATAGATACGTTCCCAAAGAATATGTGTTGCATCTGTGGAAATATAGAAAATTGGTTCCAGTTCTGAGAAATTGGCAAAATAATACTATGCGTTTGCATGTCGTGATCTTAAACGTTTCATTTCTTGCAGATTGCACATGGGTGATACCAAGTAAATTGTCATTTGAAAAGGGAAAAAACATGTCACTCATTCATAAACACAAAATTCGGTCGTATTTAGGAAGGGACGGGATCTTTGGCCAGAATGCCTTAAAAGCGAACATCTTTTCAACATGCATTCAAAGTCGATGGTCGTCATTCAAGTTTATGAATAACAATCCACAATTGAACATTTCTTCCACACACCAACAGTTGGTGTTTCATCGTTCAGTTTGTACATAACGGATTCAAATCTTCGCTTTGCATAATAAGTTTTAAATGTTGCAATGATGCCTTGATGGGCCTGAATGGCCGTGTGGCTAGCGCTCGGTACCACAGGTTTCGGGTTCGAGTCCCAACGGTGCCATGGATGTTTGTAGTGGTTCGGAATCCATTTAAAAACGTAGGTCCCGGTCTAATAGGATCGTAGAGCGTTGCGGGGGGGCATTGTTACCCGGCGTCCGTGGCTTATCTTCAAGTGACACGCGCCCTCTGGGTAATGCAAAGTGAGTAACGTCTGTGCAGCGCTTGCCCTAAGGCATCAAGACCAAGCTGTCTAAGTGTTTGCCAGCTGCATTGGAACAAAAAAAAAAAAGTTCGAAAAGAATACATAATAAAACAAAGAAAAATATAAGCTAGCAAGTAAACATTTATAAAAATATTAAATACTTTATCTTTTTTTTGCTGCTGAATTTACACAGTTAAAAAACTATTTGCAACAACAAATTAGAATATATTCAGAAGTGAGTATTTGAAAAGAAAATTCTTATATTTTTGATAGCAGAGATAAAATAAAATCAATGCACATCTTCCACTTTTTTGTTGTTGTTCTAAAATAATTTTTTAATTAAAGATTTTTAGACATTATTTGCATTAGAAAGAAAAAAATGATACCTTGATCTGACGGTTGTGTCAAGGATGTAGTATTAGGCGGAAGAAAAACATAATGGCACGTTCGGATGTTCTAATATCGGATGCGTTGTCTGTAATCAAAACAACTTTCAGTTCGACACCCTTGTCCTACAGATGCTGGCAGCCTGATGGCCAATTGGCTAACGCTCTGGCTTTTGGTACCACAGGCTTCAGGATCGAATCTTGGCGGTGGCATGAATGTGTGTGAGCAGTTCGGAATCTACGTTAAACTGTAGGTCTCGGCCTAATGAGCCTAAAGTGTGCTCAAAATGACCGTAGAGCGAAAAACCAAACATACACACGCCGTGCGGAAAAATATTTCAGTTACAATTAATGAAACAAAGAGTTAAAAAAAAAAAAGGTACTTTTCACTTTGAACCCCAAACTTAAAAAAGCAAGCAAAATTCCATAGTGAAGTTATAACAGGTGGGCTGAAAAGTTCGTAGGCTGACACATAGATGGCGCTACTAGTACTAAATCCGTATGATTTTTAGTTAGCCCTAAACTTCAAAAGACACGTGTATAAATTTGATAGCTGTTGCATTATTAGTATGTGAGTTACAGCATTTTTAGTGAAGCAACTTTCGTTAGTTTGAAAAAATGGATAAAAAAAGGAATTTCGTGTGTCAATAAAGCATTGCTTTTTGGCGAAAAAAAAAATGAAAATAATAATGTTTACGAAGCCAAGGCTTGGCTTGATAAACATAATTCGGACTTTGCACCAGGAAAATCAACCGTAGAGAAGTGGTTTGTTAAATTTAAACGAGGCGAAATGAGCACCGAGGACTATGCACGCAGTGGACGCCCCAAAGAGGCTGCTACCGACGAAAACATCCAAAAAGTCCACAAAATAATTTCTGATAACCGTAAAGTGAAGTGGATTGAGATAGCTGAGACCCTAAAGATATCAAAGGAACGTGTTGGACATATCGTGAATGAATATTTGGATATGCGACAGCTCTGTTCAAAGTGGGTGCCGCGCGAGCTCACAATCGACCCAAAACAACAATTAATTGATGATTCTGAGCAGTGTTTGGAGCTGTTCAATCGTAATAAACCCGAATTTCTGCGTCGATATGGGACAACGGATGAAACATGGCTCCATCATTTCACACCGGAGTTCAATCGACAGTCAGCCGAGTGGACTGCACGTGATGAACACTAAAAATGCTATAACTCACATACTATAGTGCAACAGCTGTCAAATGTATACACGTGTCTTTTGAAGGTTAGGGCCAACTAAAAATCATATGGATATAATACTAGTAGCGCCATTTATGTGTCAGCCTACGAACCTTTCATCCCACCTATTAAAATTCGGAGAATTCCCACAAAAAGGAAATTGCATTACATTCCTCGTTTCCAATGTCTTAATTATAAAAGCGAAGCAAAATTTTCTTAAATTTCTATTGAACATGTTCAATCAAAATAAGTCGCATAAAAGGGAATTAATTTTTTTCTTCTTCTAATTTGTGTTAAATCAGAATCGTGTAAAAGAGAATTATTTTCATGAGTATTGAAAAGCAAGTAAGCTTTTAATATTATTGTAAATTATTTGTTAGGTTTGGTTATTAAAAAAAAAAAAAGTTAATTTGTGAGTTTGACTTTTTTTTTGTGTGTGTACATCATAACACAATAACAATTAGCAGACTGATTGCTCCAGGATAATATTAAATAATCTTTATTTTACATTTTTAATTATTAAAATAAAAGAAATAATTAGCATTTAACATTGTTGAAAGTTGTTTTGCTCATAAGAGCTGTATATCACTATCGCAATTGTTCTTGAAACTATCGGTGTATGAATAGAAGAAGGATATGTGTATGGATCTTAAGTTCTATTTATTTGTTTTTACGTGTATTCAATTTTCTGACAAACATCTGTCAGTTTAAGGCACTTGATTGAATCGCAAGGCCTTCTGTCAACCCATAATCCTCTGCTGAAACGTCACAGTTTAGTCTGCGTAGTTCGATGAGATACCCGATTCTCTACTTCAGAAAAACCACCCTTTTCGTATATTCACTAGCGTCCTGGTGGCTAATTGGCTAGCGCTCAGGCCGTTGGTACCGCAGGCTTCCGGACGATAGCATGGATGTTTGTTGGTGGTTCGGAATCCAAGTTAAACAGTAGGTCCCGGTCTAATGTGTGCACAAAATGACCATAGAACGACAAACCAAACGTATGTTCACTGGTAGTGCCATGTATCAATGAAATATACAGTCTTAAGGGAGGGGAGGTTTAATCTATTCTGTTGTGTCAATAATATCAGCAATATATTTTTGTAAGTATTTTTATATAATTATTGTATAATTCATATGCTATTTGCGTCCCTTGGAAGGGGATGTTTGCTTGTCTCTGCACCTGACCGGATGGGAACCCGATTTGTCACAGCTGGGGTTGAAGGGGATATCTCTGGAAAATATTTTAATTGGCAGGGGTCTTACGAAACTTCGTGCCAGATGGCCAAGAGCAATAATTTACTAAGACTTTTAAGACTCTTGTTGTCTACTAGCATGCTGGGATTTTAATGGTCGGGGGTGAGTCTGCCGAACGGATATAGACTGATATGGTGTCGGCAACCGTCGAACCCCCCCCCTCCCCACCTCTGAAAATGAACTATAAAACGGAGGCGATGGACATCGTAGGGGAGAGAGAGAAAGAAAAGAGACGAGATGATAACTGTTCTCCGGAGCTTGAAGGAAGGTGGCTGAAATTAAAAACGAATACGGGAACATGAACGAGGCTGAGATGGTTGTACCATGTCCGGCGTGAAATAGATGTATTAGACTGGGAGTTTGACGGTGAATCGGAGGGACTGGCGTCCCTTGCATACTTCTCACGTTTTCTACGAATTAGCTGGTGATCGCCTGGCAGCAGCGTCACTTGAAAAAGAAAGTTGTACAATCCATGCTACAATTCACTTATTACTGATTTATACATTTAGTGTGCCATTGATGTCTTAAGGAAGATTTCACTTATTAGTGATTTGTACATTTAATGTGCAATTGTTAGGCATTGGCGAATCCTACAGTCTTGAGGCTCGTTCCCACTGAGGCGAGGGCGACGACGCGACATGCGACAGGGAAGAAAATTTTTTCGACCTGTTCATAACGAAACCTCAAAAAAAATAGCATTACGCCCAGTGAAGTTCCGCTTCGAGTTGAAAGTGGGTCGACTCGAAGCGGTGGATTTCAAACCGGTTTCAGGCGAACGCCGTGAGGCTAGTGATTGGTCAATGCTTCACGCTTAAACGCCTCGGTGGGAACGAGCCTTTAAAGGGAGGTTTCACCTATTACAGGTTTGAACATTCGATGTGCAATTGCTAGCCATAGATAATTTAAGGGAGTTTTCAGTTATTATTGATTTGAACATTTGATGTGCAGTTTCTAGCCATTGATATCCCTAGGGAAGTATCACTTATTCCTGATCTGAACATGTAATGTGCAATTGATAGTCGTTGATGAATTCCGCAGTCTCAAGGAAACTTCAGATTTGTATTCAAGATGTAAAAATTGTTAGCTATTGATGAATCCCACGGTCTTAAGGGAGGTTTTACCTAATGCTGATTTGAGCATTTAATGCGCATTTATTAGCTATTGGTGGTAAAGACGTCTCTTTTCACTCGATGAAACTGATGGTCCGAGACTTTTTCCGGAACACTGTCGGACAATTTCCGTAAATGCAACTCGCCTAAAAACTGGTTTTAACTTTCTTCTAAACATCCTTAGTCAATCCAGGTTCAAAGCAGTTGCCCTTTTCAGGCTCCTGACGGGCCACGATTGTTTGGCCAATCACTTTTTCGGAATGAGAATATTTGGAAGCCCAAAATGCATGATCTGCAATCTGGAGAAAGTCATGGATTTATCCCACCTTCCTGTCTGCCCTGCACTTGCTTCCTCTACTGTGCAGGGTCGTCACTGGGAGGCTAGGGCCCTTATGGGCTAAAGATGTCACTATGTGATTTCCTTCGATTCTCGATGTTGTTTTCATGTTCTTTGTATTCCTTTTATTTTGTTGCTTATTGTGGCTTGCCATTGTAAATAAAGTATATTTGACTATGGCTGCTTTACAATTTCAGCTAAAATCAATTTTTACTATATTAAAATTAGAACTTATTATTAGTCTTACTTATTTAATTGTATTAAAATTAGGCACTTTCCTTGTGATGTTTCGTTTTTCTTTGCAAAAGAAAAACGCCTGTATTAGGATTTTCTATAAACTACTAATTTCCAACAACTTACCTTCGCCATTTATGAAATATTTAATTAGCTTGCTGTTTCACCTATGCTTAGTTCATACCTATTTATTTAAAGAAATGCTTAAAAATATAGTATTTCAATATGTACGATTAAAACTGTATGGTTATGAAATTTCGTTGCGCAATGAAGAATTGATCACATTAATATCGAGTTACTGTATATGAAATGAACGTTTGAGTGCACAAATTTTTAATAAGAAAATAAAAACAAATAAAATTGTTTTTAACTTTTTGAAAAATTGTTTGAAAAGTTTAAAGCAAAATATGCTCCATCGACATCAATGGCTTGCATTTAAGAAGTCCTTTTATGATGGTTTCAAGAACACGATATAGAGTCAATAAATTCAGTAAAGATTGTTTTGACAGCTTCGTGATTAACAAAGCGTTTGTTGATTAAATACTATTCTAGATATGTAAAAAGCAGTGGTAATCAGTAAGTGACATATGTGGTGAACTTAATGGTTGAGGCAGACGCTCATACTTCAATTCGCTCAAGTTTTGGAGAGCGACTTGTGAAATTTGAGTTCCTCAAGTCATTTCTTTCTGTACTTCTAAAAATGACACCATCAAAATAAAAAATTATAGTAGATTCAAGCAGTCAAGCAATAGACTCAGGCAGGCTTTCTGCAGGAAATGTATCATCTTATTGTAGATTAACACGGAGATCCTTGGCCGCGTAGAGTCCACTAGCTCCTTCATTGTAAAATGTTGAAACATAGCGGTGGTCTCATGCCCTTTGAGTTAATAAGCAAAATAGATAATTAAATGCCCCCTTTTTTAAAAAGAATTATTTATTTAATAAAATTATAAAATGAAAAATAACAAAAATTTCCAAAAATGTAGATGTTGATGAAATCAGTTGCATGTAATAAAACAGAATGAGCAAAGGTCAAATTAGGAGAAAAATAGCTTAGGAGAAAAGCGAACTTTTTTTTCATCTAGGCAGTTGTAGGAATTAATTTAAAATATTTAGAACAGTGCGAGGTCTTTTGCTATGTTGAAGTGTTGAAACTGAAAGATTTTTATAACTTTAATTTCGAGTTTGAAAATTTCCGACCCCCCCCACAGTCCTTTAGATTGTCGAATTTTAAATGTGGTTGTTGGAATTTGTATGCAGAGACACCCAGCGTCACGTTGTAGTCTTATAAAAACCGGTTGGAACCGATTCACAGTTGCGTTGTTGCCTTGGATGTTGTATTCCAAATGAACTGTTGTCTTCTAGTTGAGCTTTTGTCTTTGAGATGAGCTTTTGTCTCCCAGATGAACTTTAACCATCAACCCTTTATATCTTTGTAAATATTGTTTGTAAACAAATGAAGAGTCAATAACTGTCTGAATAGATTGATCCATTCTTCTCGGATCACCAAAAGCTGCGACTAACAAGAAAAATAGAATCATCGAACGAAAGAAATAGTCGTAGTATCCCAGATCTTGTTCCCGCTGACCGGAAATTAGATACTAGCTGTGATGTGCTTAGGAGTGTTTTCTATGCAACTATTAACGAATTCTATCCCGAATCGGAGTGGTTGAAATGATGGCTCCCTGGGAAAGGGTTTCCTCGACCTGTTTTCTGTTTATTTCCATCTCGGCCGTTTTGCATCTGCCTACGACGGTGAAGTCGAAGTTTTATGTATTGCCCCAACGCAGTTGCAGTGCCGAACAGAACAATTTTCTTGAACAGTCATCCTATCTGACTCTAAGGCAGCACTCTTGTACCTTAGTCAAACAGAGGGGCTGAAAAGTTCATAGGTTGACACATAGATGGCGCTACTAGTATTAAATCCATATGATTTTTAGTTAGCCCTAACCTTCAAAAGACACGTGTATACATTTGACAGCTGTTTCACTACTAGTGTGTGAGTTATAGCATTTTTAGTCACGTGCAGTCCACTCGGCTGACTGTCGATTGGACTCCGGTGTGAAATGATGGAGCCATGTTTCATCCATTGTCCCATATCGACGCAAAAATTCGGGTTTATTAAGATTGAACAGCTCAAACACTGCTTAGAATCATCCATTCGTTGTTGTTTTTGGAGCTCGCGCGGCACCCACTTTGAACAGAGTTTTCGCATGTCCAACTATTCATTCACGATATGTCCAACACGTTCCTTTGATATCTTTAGGGTCTCAGCTATCTCAATCCACTTCACTTTACGGTTATTAGAAATTATTTTTGTGGACTTTTTTGATGTTTTCGTCGGTAACAACCTCTTTGGGGCGTCCATCATCGTCCTCGGTGCTCATTTCGCCTCATTTAAATTTAGTAAACCCCTTCTCTACGGTTGATTTTCCTGGTGCAAAGTCCGAATAATGTTTATCGAGCCAAGCCTTCGCTTCAGTAGTATTTTTTTTTCCAAAAAGCAATGCTTTATTAACACACGAAATTCCTTTTTATCCATTTTTTCAAACTAACAAAAGTTGCTCCACTAAAAATGCTATAACTCACATACTAATAGTGCAACAGCTGTCAAATTTATACACGTGTCCTTTGACGGTTAGGGCTAACTAAAAATCATATGCATTTAATACTAGTAGAGCCTTCTATGTGTCAGCCAACGAACCTTTCAGCCCGCCTGTTATTTACATCGAAAAATGCATCTCTTGTCTTGAAGACCTTGCCTCAAAGGGCAAGGATATCGTTCTGCAGTGGATCCCGGGCCATTGTGGATATCCTGGATAATGAGAAGGCAAATTCTCTTGCCAAAAATGGAACAACCATCACGCAAATCTTTTGTAAAGACATCTCTTTTCACTCGATGAAACTGATGATCCGATACTTTTTCCGGAGCGCTCTATCTGATAATTTCCGTCTAAAACTTGGTTTAACTCTATTCTAAAGGTTTAAAGCAGTTGCCCTTTTCAGACTCCTGACGGGCCACGATTGTTTGGCCAATCACCTTTTCCGAATGAGAATATTTGGAAGCCCAAAATGCATGCTCTGCAATCTGGGAGAGGACATGGATTCATCCCACCTTCCTGTCTGCCCTACACTTCTTCTACTGTGGGGTCGTTACTGGGAGGTTAGGGCCCTTATGGGCTAAACATGTCACTATGTGATTTTCTTCGTTCTCGTTGTTATTTTTATATTCTTTGTTTTTTTATTTAATTGTTTATTGTAGCCTGCTATTGGAAATAAAAAAATAAAATATTATTAAACAAAAATTATATATGACAATGTAGTTTTTTAAAAAGAACTTTTGCAGAAAATGAAATAAAAAAAAATCGAAGAATGAAAAAAAAAAAAAAACATTCATACAAATACATTTCAAGATGATGGTTTTCCAATAACTTCTATTTTCATTTTATTTCATTTGTGGCTTCTTATATTTTTAAAATCTTCAAATAAACACAAGAACTCTCTCTCAAAACTCTCGTTTTGAAATTATCTATGCTCAGGCTAATATTAACAACAAGAAAGTTTTGTACAAATATCATTTTTGAGAATGTTTTTCGAAGAAAACCTGACTTGAAAATAATAAATATTTCTGCCAGTTGTATAATATTCATGAAGGCACAGCAGTTCTGCAAATGAACTCTGTCGTTAGCTGTATTTTTAAGTAGAATTCCCAAAAAAAACAAAATGGCTAAAAGAATCCATGGCCGAAAAGAAAATATTTACATAACAAATGATCCTGTCACTTAGAAGCTTCTGTTTTCAAGTTGTTTAGGAAAACGTAAAATGGAAAGAATGTTTATCTTAACTTTTTTTCTCTCTCGTTTGAATAAATCTTTTCTTTTCACAAATTTGCATTTAATTTGGAAACTAGCCAGTAAAAAAATAAACAGCGACATTTTCCTCGTTCGAAAAAAAACAAAAAAAACGTTTTTTGAAAACAGTTATTGCTGAAACTGAACCTAATTGCTTTTAAAACCAAACGAGAAAAAGGGTAAAATAATTTTCGATATTTTGAATTTCTATTTTTTTTATGAATAAAAATAATATTTTTGTTGAGGAAAAAAAAAATTAAATTTTTTTATTTTCATAAATAAAAGTTCTTTCTTCACGATTCTGAATAGAATTAAGATTTTTTTTTTTAAATTTCCAATGAAAGCTTACGGACAACATATATCATAAAAAGAAAATCCAAAGAACAAGATAGAAACAAATCACGTCAGTTAATCCATCACTTAAATCTGGTAATACAAGGTCTGGATGGCCGACTGGCTAGCGATTTGGCGCTCGGTACCACAGGTTTCGGATTCGTGTCCCGGCTGTAGCATGAATGTTTATAGTGGTTCCTGAAATCCACTTTAAGCGGTAGGTCCCGGTCTTATATGACTACTGCTACACCACACTATCACTGTGCTTAGAGCTGAGTTGCCCCTTTACAGCTTGGAAAGGATGTGGGCCAGAAGAAGTCCGATTGGGCTGTGTGACGCTCTACAGTCATATGAGATCGGGACCTACGGGTAAAGTGGATTCAAACCACTGCGCACATCCATGGCACCGCAGGGATTCGAACTAGAAACCTGTGATACCGAACGCGAGAGCGTTGGCCACTCGGCCAATAGGACCCAGATATGAAAAGATGGTTATAAGGTAATTCTCGTATTTTACACTATTTCTGTATATGGTAATTTTCTAAGGAACAAAATATTTTCCTTAAAATTGAAAGCTTCAAAACAATGTATACAATACCTTCTAAACTTAAACAAGCATCACTGTGGCACAAAATCATTAGGTGCAAAATAACGGACAGTTTTGCAACACTGGCAAACACCCAGTGTGTTTTGGCACGCGGTTATCTCATTCACATCGCGCGTGACCTCATTTTCAATCTATCCTTATCATGCTCAAACATGTCCCGAAAAGATAACTGCCTTTAAAAACATCCAATACTCAAAAGAGAAAACAAAAGATTCAAGGTAAGGCTGACCACACTCGTAAAAATGACTCATTTCAGAGAGAGAAAAAAGATATCTTCTGACTCAAGAACGTCGTTCTGTTTTATTCCCAGAATTTACGACTCCGGTGGTCGGGCGGCAGCGAATCGTTTGGTCTAGAACAAACACGATAAATAAAAGCGGGAAGGGTGAACACCACCCCTGTCGTAAAAGCGACCCCACACAGAAATGATATCTCGGCTTATTCGAGACCTCGGCGGCGCTATTATTAGGTGCTGCCTTTAAGCCTTCTTTGTCCACGTGGACGGAGCCATGCGCTTTATAGCGGCTAATTTATGTGGGTTGTAGAATGACGCGGCGAAAGAAAATATTTGGCCTTCTTTTGTTGTTCGTGTGGCAGTTTTAAATGATCCTTTCTTTCAACACACGCTCTGTAAGTGAAAAGTTGTAAAATGAATGCGAATTCTTCTTTTTTTTAAAGTAGATCTTATGCAAAAGTACGATTTAAAATAACACTCAGTACCCTGGGCTTTTATATTAGAATTTATTAATTTGTTTATGTTTGTAACTGGGGGCCTGAATGGCGAGCGCTCTGCCCTTTGGTACCACAGGTTTCGGGTTCCAGTCCCGGTATTGCCATAGATGTTTGTAGTGGTTCGGAATCCACTTTAAACAGTAGGTTCCGGGCCTAACAGGATAGTAGAATGTTACGGGGATACTGTTACTCCGAGTCCGTAGCTTATCTTTAGGCTACAAGCACCTTCTGAGTAGTGCTAAATGAGTAACGTCGGTGCAGCGCTTGCCTTAAGACAAAATAAAATATTTGTAACGTGGTTTCCTACGCAATCCTGTTTCCTCCTATGCCCTGCAAGAGCCCCTTGCGGCTTCCAGAAGAAATTGTCAGTAGGCATCTAGACTCTCACCAGAGAGGGCGTACAGTTAGACCGGTGCTGCTGCCTCAGAGACGTTTCGTTTACAGTCTCTCACCCCGAGGGAAGATACAGTTAGCATAATTATGTGCATAGATTGTCCTACAGACTCTCATCCAGATAGGAAATCTATTTCGCGAGCCAACGTGTACCTCAGTAATTTTATATACAGCTTAGAAGTGGAATCCTTCCACTAATCTTTAAATAGGTGTCTTATGTGTTATTGTCTATCTTTAATTATAATTGTGCTGTTGTTTAAAAGTGTGTAAAATAAACCGGTGTGTTCTTAAAGTTGTGTGTTCTTCAACCCGACCACACCCAGACCCAGCTGCACAAACAAACGACGACGTCTACATACTAGTATTTTTATACAATGATTTAAGTCAGACCATTAAGGTCACTTGACTAGCCATTAAAACTAGGTCTATTGAGTGTAAAGCTGAGCTGTATTTTTCACCCAATACTAAGAATCGCACATCATAGAATCATTCTGCTATGTGCGATTCCCTGCCAGAATGTTAGTCAATCAGAAGCATGAGCCCGTGCGTGCTCTAGCTTCTGTTCGGCTGACTTCCTATGACTTGATATTATGTATTTGGTGGGAATCCATCTTAAAAGAAAGTGAAGTGGCATGGATACCTTCAACTAGGCGTTAGGCTGCGAGTGAAAATCTCGTACTCCACACATCACACTGGTTTGCTACAGTTTGGATCACCAGATAGGGGTGGAGTTGTTGTTTCTTATCCCACTTGGTAGACATCTAGATCATGCCCACGAACCCGTATGGACTCATGGTTGGAGGGAAGGGAGGGGGGGCAGCTTCTGTTGAGATGGAGCATCCGTAGGTAGAAGTCTGACTTGATCTCGTGACGCTCTACAATCTTAAGAGATCGGAACCTATCGTTCAAAGTGGATTCCGAACCACTACAAGGAGCCCAGCCAGACACTCTCCCACATCCTTCCCAAACTGTAAAGGGGCCACTCAGCTCTAGGCACAGTGATGGGGTGTGGGTAGTTGCAGTAATAGTGGAAAAGACGTACCTCCCTCATGTACACCACTAACAACCACCGAAGGGTGTTGAGGAGTGGACAGTTGGGGATAGCCGCTTCGCATTTGCATGTCGTATGGAAGAAAACCAGAAAAAACCCCACCTGAGGCGAGATACTTTATACTTATTGTCACCATCGTCCTCGAGTCTCCTTGTTTTTGAAAACAGTGATTATAATAATGCCGCTAGAGGATTCGAATCTTAGAAACCTTTTCGGCATGCTGGTTGTACACTTTTGACACTGGACCCTGAATAACACTGGATCTGTTGCATCTCTGTCTTCTCAGCGGTGGTGTTAATGCTTCCTGCTCATTCAGGTTTTTGACTGATTGACATTGCATTACGTGAGATTTTAGTATCCAGTGGTAATTCACCTTTACGAGCCTTGCCTATGCTTTCATTTTTGGGGACGCCTTGGGCATTCACAATTATACGAAAAAAAAAAAATCTCAAAATCCTGTTCAAGTGATACGCTTAGTTCTTTCGAACGGAGACTTCTAAATGCGCATTTTTCCAATTTCCATTTCTCCGAGCCTGAGAGTATCTCTGTCGATAACAACTCAAAAAAATGAACGCGACGAATTCTCGAATCTTTTCCGACAGCCAATATATATTTAAATGTCGCCTCCTTCTTTTGCGACATTTGAAAAATGGCTCGGTGATTACTGCTCAAATTCCTGAATAATATTCGAAGCCAAATGAAGAGATACACGTGCAGAACAAGAGAAAGGCGGCTTGCTGGCAATTTAAAAACATATTTTTTTTCCCGAATTTTTAGAATGCGAATTGGTTGCGAGTGATATTTATCGAGTGGATATCTGCTTTTCAATTTTTCTAGTGATATTTGGAATCCCCACCCAAATAACTCGATTTTCTTTAAATTTTCTGAGAACAAATTTCAAAAACAAGTGTAAGGAAATAGGATTGGAAGTTAAAATGATGTATACTAAATTATAATATATTAATGAATTTATATACTAAATTGCAAAATGTACTAATGAAATTGTATACTAAATTACAAAATATACTAAATTTGTATACTAAATTACAAAATATACTATTGAATTAGTATTTTACAAAATATACTAAATTTGCATGCTAATTGTAAATTAAAAAAAAATTAAAAAAAAAAAAAAAACTGGAAATAATCTATTATAGTTCCGCCACCGATTGTGTGTGCATGCGTTTAAAAAAATAGAAACGACGTGTCAATTATTTGTTAGGGATGTTCGTCAGACAGTCGCGGCGCAATACAGTTTGGACAGAAAAAAGTCCAATAGCTGGATTTAATTTTGTTTTTGGATTTTTTAATGTAATTTTTCTTTTATAATTTTAATGGTTACAAATGCAATTTATTTTTATTGTAATTAAAAGATAAATTACATGCCATTCGTCACTCGACCAGCAGAAATGAAGCATACTTTCCAGGCCTAAAGATTTATCGTGACCATCCCATGCTTCGTGTAAAAGGAAATGATAAACAGGTTCATCTCTAGGACAGTAATTTAACAAATTTAGCTGCATGGTAAATATGTAACATATTCAGCTACATTATAGACATACAGCAGATTCAGCTCCATTATAGATATATATAGAGATTCAGCTACATGATACATATGCAACAGACTCAACTGTACGACAGATATGTAACAGATTCAGTATGGAAGATATGTATCATGTTCAGCTACATAGAAGATATGTATCAGATTCAGCTACATAGAAGATATATAGCAGATTCAGTGGCATGACAAATATGCAATAGATTCGGCTACATGACAGATAAGTAACAGACTGAGTTGCATGGTACATATGTAACATGCAGTGGACAAATATGTAACAGATTCAGCTACATGACGAAAGATTATAACAGATTAAGTTACATGACGATAAGTAACAGATTCAGTTACATGGCAGATATGTAACAGATTCAGCTACATGGCAGATTATGTAGCTGAATTTGATACAGATTCATTAGTTAGTTTTCGAAACAAAGGCAAAAATTTAAAAATAAGTTTGTGTTATACTCAGTGTAAAAGACATTGAAACAGAATAGAAACTTACCATTTAAATAATAACCGAAATTTAATTTATATCATGATTTATTCAAAAAATATTTATGTTCTAAATGCAAGTTTAAAATTAAATCAATACAAAGCAGAATTAATTTATTTTAAACAGTTACAAAAACTACATTAATTCAAGTTCGCGATGTAAATTTTAATTAAAATGATGCCATTTTTTTTTTTCTACTTCATATTTTACGTATTTTTAGTATTTTTCGAAAAATTATTCGAAACTTTCATAATTTAATGAATCTTTAATAATAATTTAAAAATAGTCTTTAAAACTTTTAAAATAAATCGCTGTAAACTATTAGTTTAATCAATAGATTCAAATTTTGCCCCTAAAGCCTTACATATCTTCCGAAAATTTACTTTCGTCCAAACATTTAAGATCGAAATAAAGGCCGTCCTTTGATGTAATTTCTAAAGACAAGAGAGACCAACATTTCAAAACAGCGCTCGGAGCTTTTAAAGTTGGAAACTAATAAAGACAGAAAAGAAAAAACTCTTTTTCCAATATCTTTGAGAAGGAAATAAGTTGACGAGTTAAAAACCGGACAGATAATGAACCCTTCCTGCCGATTCCAACTCCTCGATCACGTTCGGAGAACTTTTATTTCTTCGTATCTCGTTGCCATCTTCATTTATTTATACCCTATCAGTATTCTGGTGGCGAACTGAAGAAGTGAATAGGGAGCACGGCGTCACACTCGGATGGGTGCGGACAGACAATGAATACGAATCCGCCCGATAGATGTCGCCCTTTCTTTTGTTTCACCAATGCCAGATCCTCGAGTCATAAATACGCCGTGAGTTGCAATTAGTTTCTATGGATGAAGTAGAAGAAGAAGAAGAAGAAGCTGAGTGTGATTAAGGAGCTTTTGGAATGAGCAGACAGTGGAATGAATTCTTTTGCTTTAAAAAAGAAATCTTTCCCAAAATTGTCAAATGAGTTGATGTTTTTATTTTTATTCGAAAGGAGTTGAGTGTGTAGTCTGTTAAAGAAAAGTAATTAGAAATATTTTCTATTAAGTTTTTATTTTTATTTGTTTTTTGAGCAAATATTTCCAGTTTTGGAAAAGTTTTTTTTTTTTAATAAAATTTTGATTTGAAATATTTTGATAATGCTGAGAAATTGAAAATTATTCAATTTTCAAGCAGTCCCAGTTCTGTGTTATTGATAGAAAAGATAAGATTTTTTAATTATAGCAGAAAAAGAAATGATTATTAATTAACCATTTCTCCTTAGGGTAATTTAAAATGATACCGACTGCATTGAATTAACTGCAAACTATCGATACATCCCGTTCACCGGTCGCTGAAGGTTTTTATGTTTATTTCTTTAAAATAATTTTCTTTAACTTAACTCTAGATCACGTAAAGAGGCGGTTGCCAGCTTTCGATTAAGAATCGGACATGATTGTCTTGCGGAACACCTTAACAGGATAGGTATCCTCATTAATTTTTAATACGTTTAATACATACATTTTAATACATTGGTTTTCTCCTTTGGCCATTGTAAAATAAACATATTTTGTAAAAGTGTGATCCATCTCACGGGCCGGAAAATTATTCAAAGGCGGGCGGCGGACTGGCCACCCCTGCTTTAGCTCAAGGATTTCCAGTTAAAAAAAAAAAACGTATTTATTGCCTTAATTATTGCAATTGTTCATTGTAAATCGTGTGCAGATGAGATAAAACAATTTTATGCTATTTTGAGTAAACATTGATAATCAGTTATTAATTATATAAAATTTCATAAAATATATTTAAAAAACATAAATTATTAAAATGAATAAAATAAAATTGATATATTTTATTTTTATTACTAAGATAGCAAAACAACAATAACTGCTTTATTTCTCCAGCAGAAATTGAGAAATGTCTGTGATCAAAAGGGCTAAATTTCGAGAATGGTTATTTGTTTACATAATGAAAATTTCGGAACAGAGGGTAAATATTTTTATACAACAACATTTATAAATACAAAAATTGATTCCTTTATTGATATAGGAAAAATAGGTCGCTGCTATTGCCAGATACTGGGTATTTCAACCTGAGGTCATTCTTCATTCGACCAGCAGAAGCGAAGCATACTTTCCAGAGTAAAGATTTATTGTGATCTTCCAATGCTTCGGAACTATCTGAGTGCGTACTGACAGGATGAACAGATTCAGCTGCATGGAAGATTTGTGACAGATTCAGCTGCATGGTAGATATGTAACAGATTCCACTGCATAGATATGTAACAAATTCAGCTGTGTAGCAGATATATAATACATTTAGCTGCGCAGCTGATTTATAACATATTCAATTGCATTGCAGATATGTAACGGATTCCACTGTGTGTAAGATCTACTATAACAGATTCATCTGAATGGCAAATATGTAACTGAATTTCATATATATAAAATGGTTGGTTGGTTTTTAAAACAAGAGCAAAAATTTAGAAATAAGTTTGTATTATACTTAGTGTAAAAGGCATAAATAGAATAGAAACTTAACATTTAAATAATAACCGACATTTAATTTATATCATAACTTTTCAAAAATATTTGTCTCTAAATGCCAGATTAAAAATCAAGGTTTTGAAATTAAATCACTACAGCACAATTAATATATTTTCAAAGTTAAAAAACTGCATTAATTCAATTTCGTAATGCAATTTTTTTTCAACTTCATATTTTATTTTTATTATTATTCTTTTTTAGAAATTGTCTGAAACTTTAATAATAATTTAAAAGATAAAATCTTTGAAACTTTTTTAAAACAACCTTCATAAATCGCTGCAAACTATTAGTTTTATGAATAGTTTCTATTTCCCCTCCCAAGCCTGATATATCTTTCGAAAATGTACTTTCTTTCAAACTTTTAAGATCGAAATAAAAGACCGTCCTTTAATGTAACTTCTAAAGACAAGAGAGACCAGCATTTCTTAAAAACAGCGCTCGAGCTTTTGAAGTTGGAAACTCATAAAGACAGAAAAGAAAAACTCTTTTTCCAATATCTTTGCGAAGGAAATAAGTTGACGAGTTAAAACCCGGGAGCAGATAATGAACCCTTCCTGCCGATTCGAATCCTCGATCACGTTCGGAGAACTTTTATTTCTCGTTGCCATCTTCATTTATTTATACCCTATCAGTATTCTGGTGGTGAACTGAAGTGAATGGGGGCCCACAGCGTCACACTCGGATGGGCGCGGACAGAAAATGAATACGAATCCGCCCAATAGATGGCGACCTTTTTTGTTTCACTGATGCCAGATCCTCGAGTTAGTTAAATACGCAGTGAGTTGCAATTAGTTTCTATGGATGAAGTTGAAGAAGAAGAGGAAGAAGCTGTGTGTGATGGAGGGAGCTTTTTGGAATGAGCAGACAGTGGAAATGAATTCTTTTGCTTTAACAAGCAATCTTTCCGAAAACTGTCAAAATGAGTTTGATGTTTTTATTTTTATTCTGAAAGGAGTTTTGTGTGTTGTTTATTAAAGAAAAATAATTAGAAATATTTCTGCTAGTTTTTATTTTTGTTTTTTTTTTGAGATAATATTTTCAGAGCTGGTGTCATGTTTGAATGTTGTGAATTGAAATATTTTAATAACGCTGAGAAATTGAAAATTATTCAATTTAAGCAGTCTTTGTTATTGACGGAAAAGATAAGAATTTTTAATTGGAGCAGAAAAATTATTATTAATTAACCATTTCTCTTTGGGGTAATTTGAAGAAATGATATAGAACTCTTAATGAAATTCATTGCAAACTATTGATAAAAAACTTATTCACTGATGGCTGAGAATTTTATGTTTATTTCTTTAAAATCGTTTTCTTTAACTTTTCTAATGTATCAGAATAAGTGTTTTTACATAATTAATTTTTTCAACTTTTGATACACACTTAGTTTGCTTATTATATTTATACTATATTTCAATAAGTCTATGGTTTTATATGTTGTTCCTGAATTAAGGCTGTGAGCGCTGTTTACTAGTTTCAATTAACATTGTGAAAGCATTTAGCAGTATGAATTAACATCGTGAGAGCTGTTTAGCAATAGGAATTAAGGGTTAAAGGCTCACGTTCCCACCAAGGCGAGAGACGTGAAGATTCAAGAGGCAAGCGACAAAATTTTTTCGACCCCTTCACAGCGAAACGTCCAGAAATAGCATTACGCCTAGTGAAAACCGCTTCGAGTTGAAAAGTTGGGCAACTCCAAGCGGCGAACTGCAAACCGGTTTCAGGCGACCGCGTTGAGGCTAGTGATTGGTCAAATTTTTTCGCTTGCATCTTGTCGCCTTGGTGAGCACGAGCCTTAAGAGTGCTGTTTTGCAGTATGATGTAACGTTGTTAGAGATGTTTAGCAGCACAAATTAATATTGTGAGAGTTGTTTAGCAGTACGAATTAACGTTGTGAGAAATGTTTAGCAGTTTGAATTAACATTTTGAGAGTTGTTTAGCAGTATGAATTAACATTGGGAGCATTGAATTAAAGATGTAATAGGGGACCATAGGGACGTAAAGGACGTGTTCGATATTGTAAGCTCTGTTTTAGACTTCCGGCGTTGAGGAGTACTACACATTGTTTATAATCATGACTAATGTGTGGTTATTATTATTATTTTGTTGTTGTGTAGCTCTGGAGATGATAGATAAAAAAGTCCAAAAAATTCTCTAATATTTTCTTTTCCTGGATTTTTTTTTTCTGGTTTCAAAGTCAAATTTAAATTATTTTAGTCTCTTTTTTTTTACTAAGCGTCGTAACAGTCGAACAATTTCCTATTTAAAATCCTGTTTAATAACTCACGATGAACTTGTTCTACGACAACATTTCGAATGAAGAACTCTTTCTGCTCGGATTCTTCAGGCTGACTTTTTCTCAAAAACATTCCTCTTTGAATTAAGCCGAAATGGGTAATTTCTTTATTTTTAATGTCAGTTTTGAATCTAATGCGCGTTTAAAGAGAAATTTCTTTGATGAAGAATGTTTTCAAAAAACGGGTGGTCCTGTCTGCTTGAGTTGGTTTGTATACTGCTGGTCTTTATTTTTAACTTTAGATTAGAAAATTTTGTAGAAAAACGGGTCAGGTCATCACTGTCTGTTTTTCTAACTTGCATTTTTTTTTTTTAATTTACACAGTATTCCTGATTGGGATACTTTTTTTGTACTTTGCTCTTTTTTGTATTTTTATTCTATTTTTGCTGTTCTTTCCAACTTCATGCACCACTGTTTTGTACAGTGGGCTGTGAAACGTGACGAATGCAAAACAATTAATAGAACAGAAACAAAACTTTTTAAATTACAGTAATGCCCCGATTTACGCGAACTCAGAATTACTGTTTTATTTGATAGAGAACAAAGTGCTTAAGTTATAAGTAAGTTTCAGTGCTTAAGTTATTTGTGTACATAACTCGTGACTCAGTGGCAACGCGAGCCGCTGGTGAGCATTAGGGCTGAGATTCAATCCGCTTGATGCTTTGTTGTAGACACTGTTTCAAAGTACGAGGAGACTCAATGGCGTTTATAATGTTCAGCATCTTGCCTCGTCAGTCGGACTACCGGTGGGAGCTTTCAGGGTTTCTCCCATATTTTTAAGCAAATGCTGGATAATTCCTTCTAAAAGTCCTCCCCGAAGGCCCTGCCCTCCTTCTTCAGTGATTCGGAGCCAAGTCAGACTTCCCCACTACCACGGGTGCTCCATCATAACAGAAGCTGCCCATCCCTTCCCTCCTTCCATGATACCACAGGGTTTCTTGAACTGGGTCTAGATGTTGCTGTCTCCCAAGTGGAATAACAGGGAGGGTGGAATAACAATAACATTGTTTACAGAAAAACCCTGAATCCATAGTGTTTCGAAAACTTTATAATGATCCATTTTTCTCCATCGGGTGCTCTATCAGAACAGAAGATGCCCCATCCTTTTCAACCTTCCATGAGACCACACGGGTTCTTGGATTGGGTCTAGATATTTGTTGTTTTACCAAGCGGGATGAGAAAAAAAACAATTTTCAAGAAATACTTTTAAGGTGACGTTTGTAAAGACTAAACCAAAAATATTAAAAATAATTTTTAGAAACCAACCATTCTAATGGAGATCATTTTATCATGGGATTCAGGTTTTCACACTCATCCGTATTAAGCATCAGCAAAAAAAAAAAAAAAAAAAAAAAAAAAAAATTATACTTATTAATTGGATTAAATTCAAGAGTTTTTCTTTCATCTTATAGTTCCGAAAATCTTCCAGAATCAATATTTCCATTATTACAATTCAGGTGGGGATTTTTTCTTTTCTTTTTTTTTTTTTAAGTTAAAAATAAGAAGTTTTTTTTTTAGTTAAGTTTAAATTTCGTTCAAATTTCAGCGGTGGACAAACGATATTAACCATCTAAAGAAAATGCAAATGAACATTTTCATAGAAAATTACTAATTCAGAATTTTTCGAAGATAAAAGACTTTGTTCCTTTTTGTGTTAACTTTATCCGTAACTGAGAAGAAACTCTCAAAGGAGCCAGCGATGGAAAATTCGGAAGCACGTAAAATCAATTTTAATTTCAAAGCTCGGAGTTTTGCACCGGATTCTTTTTTATGACTCTTTTCATCTTTGGAATCCCCATTTGAATATCCACTAAAGTCAATTAGAATCACGGGCAGTAAAAGCTTTTGTTTGCAAATGAGCTCCTCCTATTCGGTTTCCCAAAATGGCTTCCGTTCGAATGGCGCCATTGAGCGATTCAGTGATTGATTCGGTGAGCGAGTTGATTTCGGCGAACTGTTTTAAGCCGTAATTGAAGATAATTTAAAGAGTTCGTCATTCACTCGGCTCGTTTTGTTTCATAGTGAATGGGGAAGATAGTCAACAACTGCACTTTCCAATTCCGAGATTTCTTGAAGGAATATTCAATTTTCCCGTGGAAAGATATCAAAGGTTAATTTCATTTTCGATGAAGGATGTTCTTTAATTCCATATATATTTTTTTCTTTTTTAAGAAATGTTTAATGTGTGTAATACGCCAATGATGGGTTTATTATTATTATTATTATTATAAAATAAAAAATAAAAAATTAAAATGTTCTTTTTATATTAATCAGTTTACATCATCAGTGGCGTATTAGTCCCATCGCGGGCCGAGGCAGTCTGCCTACGGCAGATTTCTAGACATGAGATGTGTTCTTTTACGAGGTAGGGCTGTCAGCCCTAAGCCGCACAAAGCTCTACAGTCATTAGACAGGGAGCTACGATTTAAATTGGATTCCGAACCCCCTACAAACAGTCATGTCTCCACCATAACTCGAATCTGAAATCTGGCCCGACATTGTTAAATAGTGTTAAATAAGGTTAAAAAGAATTAAATCTGCCTGAAGTTTTGATATTTGAGGTACATTTACTCTCTTTTTTGCAAATATTTCGCGTTAAAGACAGAACGGAGTTTCATGTAGAATACTTCAGCCCAATAATGCATACCAAACATTGTGAATAGCTAGACGGCAGACACACACAAGACATCAGGAAAAAGTCAAAGCATTTTAGTTTTTTACTAAAGAAAAATCCGTAATATGAATTTAATTTGATACATTATTGACACCATTTAAAAAACTTAATTTTTTTTATCTGTGTTCATAGATTAAATTTTATGTTTGACTTAAGTAGCCACATATAATCAACCCATAACAGTTGAGTCCCGAGCAAAAGAGAACTTCCGATATTTTGAAGTGTGATGCCTCATGCTAAGATGATTAGCACCATCTGTTTCATGCAAATATCTCTTCTCCGCCTGCATAATTAATGAGGGACGAGCTTTTTCTTCCCAAGCGAGTGATTGATTGGCTCCTAATTGATGACCCCATCTGTTGCCAGTGCTTGCTGGGAAGTCTTTTCCAAGACTGCTTTTAAGGTCAGCGAACTTTGGTTTTCTTGGTGGCACTGGGAATGGATGAGGGACACGTTATTAGTTGAAGAGTTTTTGGCAGGGTGTTTTTTTGAAAAGATTGGTTCATTCGCTCTCATAATAAAGACAAGGACGATGGAAAGGGTTAAGCAATAATAATAGCTTTTCTAGCAGAGTTAGAATCGTGAGGGTCACCATCTGTGTCAGGTTTTCATTAAAGCTGAATGACGTGAAATTATTGTTTGGTATTCTTGGTTTGTCTCTCTACGGCCATCTGTGCACTCGAACACAAAACAGATCGGGACCTACAGTTGGACGTATTCCGAACCACCAACACCGCCAGGATTC